>JBBPRD010000508.1:0-12573 GCA_038092855.1 Boletus piedmontensis
ACCCACGCAGGTGTCCGACACCGGAATCTGGGCCTCAACTGGAACCACATTGGATATCACAGGCGACGCCACCGACACCGACACCGATCCCGACTCTGAGGATGTCGGCCCTCTGAGTAGTTGTAGTTGCGGGAATGGCTTGACACCAGGTCGCAGCTGCACGTCGTCAGTCCCAGATCCGCCCGTGTCCGTGTCCGTGCGCGCCTTAGACGTCTGTTTGGGTGAGTCCCGCATGATATATACTTCGAACGCTGCCGATGCCGACTCCCTCCGCCCATGCCGAGATTCCCTCCTCTTGGCCCTCTGCAAACCCGACAACGACACGCTGGCGCTCGCGCCCATGGAAGCGCGGGGCCATGCTGCGGTGGGGAAGACAGAGGTACAGTCGGTGTAAGCGATCTCTTTTCCTTTGCCTTTATTGCCGTACTTTTCGTTTCCCTCCCCCTCTTCGTGGTCGTCGTGGTCGTGGTTGTTCTTGACGTTTTTACCCCGTGGCTGCATGGGCGAAATAAACGCCTCAAATGGGACGAAAGAAACCTCCCGTCGTCTCACACCCGTATTCTTCGTACTCGCTCTCGACGACGAAGTAAGTCGGTCATCCCCTTCTGTCGATCCTGGTGCAGGCACCGCGACAGGCTCAGCCGGCGCGGGAGTATCCCCATCTTTGTTGGGCACGTGCGTATGCGTAGGAGTGGACGTGGACGTGGACGTGGACGCGAGAATCGATCGACCCAAACCCATGCTCCGCTTCGCCAACAACGCCCGAATATCATTCAAACTCGGCGTTCGCCTAAACGCCATCGTCGATTGCGAACGCGAAGACGATGGTGTCGATGTCCGCGTCGAGGGCGTCGAGGACTGTGAGGGCGGTTGTGCCTCCACCGGACCCTGGCCAGCGCTCGCAGACGCGGTGGTATTCTCGCCGGCTGGACGACGTACTTAAGACACGATAGAACGTTCTACTGGGACGGACGCACCTGCGAGATCAATCATACTTCGCCTCCGAGCCAGCTCGCGCTGCTCTCTAGATGCCTCCAGTCGTTCCCTACGCACCTCGTTGAGCGCCTCGACCAGGGACATGGGCGTGCCGGGGCGGGGCATACGTGGCGGCGCAACGAACGGGCGACTCGACGAGCGAGCGAGGGATTGTGTTGCCGGAGGGGATCGGGACGGCGTCATTGCTTGGCTGGACGACGGCATCCATTGAGTAGATGGTGACGCTGGTAGACCGTCGGCTGCGCCCGGCTCCATGGTTGATGGCTGGGTTTGTGCTGCAGACAACGTACTTTGCGTGCCTAGCGCCATCGGCGACGCTCCTGCTGGTGGTTGCGGTAACGCCGATGGTGCTGGAACGACCCCAACATCCTCCTGCATATCAACATCCCCGGGGTCCCCGCTCTGCATCTTACCAACACTCGAAGGTACTTCCATGGGCGCACTTCTCTCCCCCACGCCCACAAATGATTTCCCAGACCGCCCAGTGCCATTCAACGCTCTCGAAAAGAACGAATTCTCCCGTGCTTCCGGAAGTGGCCGTTTAAACCGTACCCCCTTGTATGACGAGATGTCTGGCATGACCAGCGTTCTTGTTCTTCCACGCGCGAGCGGCTGTGACGGCGCGACAGAACCAGAACTTGGTGACTCGCCCTCCGCCGCACCTGACCCCGACCCTTGACTCCTAATCTCCCCACTCTCCAGCGTGGACGGGGTACCCACGAATGGTATGGACGTATCATTCGGGTCCACCTCGCCTTCCTCGAGATTTTGCATATGCGCATCCCCAGCTTCATCGACGTTGGCACTGTCCCCGCTCCCAGATGTTGACGAACCTCCGCCCTTGCCCTTCCCCCCCTCGCGCGTCGACGCTCTGAGATCATCTGCAACCCCACCGTCCACCGCTCCCCCTTCTCCCCCATCTCCACTTACCCCGGAAAACGCACCCTCGCCGGTTCCCTGATCCGTATCCCCTCCTAGCTGATCCATATTCACATACGAATCGAATAATGCATCCGGCGCCGACACGTCCTCGCCTCCCTCAGGCACGCTCGCACTCGTACCCGCATTCGCAGCACTCAAAGAAATCGCCGCTGGCAGTATCGCCAACGAAGGCCCAATATCAAGACCGCCCCACTCCTCTAATGCATCACCCGGGCTGGCGTCGTCGCCAGCAGTGTCGAAATCAATGTCATTGAACGGATCATCAAAGTCCAGTGGGGCACCATAGGAAGGCGATGGACTCGGTTGGGGAGGTCGTTCGGCATCTTTTTGTCGCATATCTTGGGGTCTTGAAGGTAGAGGCTCGACTAACTCTGTCGAAGTTGATGCAGGCGCAGATTCAGGTGTGGAAGCTGGGGCCGGGACTGGGACTAGTTTAGGTGCTGATGGTGGCACTGCTGGCGTCCCCTGAGATGGACGTAATGGCGGAATGACCCGGTCCACACCCGACGTTGAAATCACTGGCGAAGCTGGGACCGCCGGACGTTCCACCACCACTTCTCTCACCTCCTCCTCACTGTCCGATATCGAAATCACCTCCGCATCCGCAGGCGGTGGCACCAAGGTCCGATTCGCCCCCCTCCCCTGCGTCCCACCCGGCCCACTCTTGCGCCGCTGTGTTGAACGGATCGCTGGAGATCGATCGTCCTCCGAACCGCTCGTGATGATGATCGGATCGACCTCGTTTACCGATGTACTCTCTTGGGCACTGGTCGTGGCGGACGGCTCAGACGGACGAGGACGACGCGCCGATTCACTCGAATCAGTCAGCTCGACCATGTCGCCGCCGCGTTGTCTGGCCCTGTCCAGTGGCCGCACGCGCGCCATTTCTTCAGCGTAGCTTGTCCGTTTTTCTAATGGAGAGTAAAGTGAAGAGGTGGTTGGATGCATCGGACTGTGAACGAGAGAGGAGGATGCACGATGACATACGTTTCCATGCAGGTCTGATACGCGTCGCTGCGGCCGATTCGTTCCTTGGGTCATCTGTATTCACATAGATTCAAATGAAATGGCACGCGTGAGATACAAATGTATCAATACGAGAACCTATCGCCGTTGAAAAAAGAAAAAGAAAAGAAAAGGACGCACTCGACTTTTGCGCATCCCTCAGCAGTCTCGCCGTAGACATGCTGTGAATGTTCCTTGCCCGTGCCGTCTGCTTGCGCGCCGTCGTCGGTGGCCCGCCTCGCGACGATCCTTGTTCTCGTGTCTTTTCCTTTTCCCTTTCCTTTTCCCGTTCCCGTTCCCGCTCCCGTTCCTTGTCCCGCGCAGTTATTCTTTGAACCGTCTGCGAAAGCGTCTTGGAAAAGATTGACGACGAGCTGGACGTCCCGCTGCTCGCACTCCCGACCCGAGAGCCCTGAATACGGCTCGGCGTGAAATTTTGCACTCCAAACTTTTTCCGAGCAGGCGGCAGCTGCGTGGGTGATGCCTCGCGGCCCGCGTCCCCACTCGATGACGACGACGACGCACCGCTCAAATCTAACCGTGGGGCCTTGTGCGGCTTTCCGCGCGCAGACGCAGACCCTGCCGACGTCTCATCGGTCCCCGGTGCTTTGCGTTTCGAAATAGGAGTCTGTCCGCGCCCGGCATCGTCGTCGCCCATGCCCAGCGAATCCGCATCAACGTCGATGTCGACGTCAATGTCAATGTCGGAATGGAAGCTCGTACGTGTCGACGGTGAGCTGCTCGATGTAGGTTCTGATGATCAAAGACAAAGGGGTGGTGTGGGTAAGTCACGTAGGTGTCGAAGGCGCATTTGTTTAGCGCCACATACGAGTAAGGACAGCCCAAGCTGGGCCTGGAGAAATCCTCCGTTGTTCATATGTCATCCGAAACGCTCCGCGGATTTGACAGTCGATCGACGAAACGAGTTTGATATACAGACGGCACAAAATGCAGTTGAACACTACCTTGCGATATGGTAATCACTTTGGCAAACATCGTGATTCAGCAGCTTCACAAACAAGATTTCTTTTAAAATACTTTTTTTTTTTTTTCAGTGACCACCACACAGGTACGTAGCATCTATGAAACATTCCAGAGTTTTGCGAGTTGGAACGAGCGAGATTGAAGCAAAACTAGGCGAGATAGATAAAAAGGCGGGTCTTTGCGTCAGCTGCCGAATACTGCCGCAGCTGAGTCCAACTTCTGAGTCTGAAGTTTGCACTCTCAGCCTATCCTGGTGAGAATGTTTACTACAATGCAAATCTTACAAACAGCACATTCTCGACGCCTTAGAGACACACTAAAAGTACGGGAGGTGTAGGATAGCCTATCTATCTAGATCACACATGAAACATGTGAAGGTGACACGAGCAAGCGTGAGCGTGACAAAAGTTTAAGCTCCTCCCGGACAGGCCTCGTCGGCAGAGCGGCATCTCTCCCCATTGGCGTCGATGCCAATTGCCTGAGCTCAAATATTGAATCACCGCTACACCCGGATGTTGTGAGTTCGAGCGTCACAGAATCTTGGCAAGAAGGCCCCTGACCAAAAGCTGGTGGGACACCACAACAAAAAAAAAGGCGCGGTGACCCGACTTTGTTGGATCTCTATAATAACTACCCAAACTTTGCATATATGACCACCCGTTGAACATCCATAGATGCATCCTACCGCATCTCTAGCGACCGCATTTATAGATACCAACAGCGAGCTTACAAGTGTGATCACGAACAAAAAGAACAAGTGTACGGCGCAAAACCTATTGTGTCCGACGATGCATCAAAGCGTGAAAAAGCATCAGCGAGAGGAGGAAAGAGAGGATGAAACGGCAACAGCCCACTATCGTAATCGTCCATAGTACACCTCGAGTAAAACGAGACGTCTCGTTCCACAACACGTTTCTTGCACTTTAAATCAACTCCGATGAGGCATCCTACCGTATGTAGTTGACTACTCTCCGGCAAACAGACGCACGATCAAGTAAGCAGTCGAACCAAGAAAACGAATGACTGTGGGAGGTTTGAATACACTCTACAAGAGTGGGATGATAGGAACTCTTACGTGCTAGCCCCGTGACGGAGAATAAGATAAAGGACATGTAGCCATTCACAGATTGCGAAGCTTGTCCGCTCCCTGGACTTGGTGTCGCAGATCTGTGTCAGACATGATGGTGAGCTCACGCAAAGCCGACGAACAAGGACGAAACATACACGACAGCGGCGGCTAGCAAACCCTGCATGGATCTGTCAGCAAACGAAACCCATTTTTCACAGTGGATGGAAACAAACATTGCTCAACGTCCACACCAACAACACCTACAACCAAAGGTCGAAAAATCAGCCACGATCTCGACAGTCCGGGTCGGCACGACTCACATTTGTCCGGAAGGTTTTGTAGTAATCTTCTTGGTATGTCGTCGGGTCTACTTTTCGTTCCTCTTTCGGCGGCTTTGTAGACAGGACATGTATTGCGTCTTCGTATGCAGCATCGATATCCGTCTCCGCGGTGGGTACGGAAATTTCTACTTCGTTCTTATTCGGACCTTTACCAGAGACAACCCCAAGGTCAGTGGAAACCTTGTTGTCACCCTTTGTGCCCCACGACACGTCGTGGACGTTAGCGAACTGAGAAGCAATGATAAATGATGCGCCCTAGAAAAAATAACTGGACGAAACGCACAGCGTATACGTTCAAAATTGAGATATACGATGGCGCCATCAAAAGGTACTGTAGGAAAGAGGTGATCATGTGCCATGGTTCAAACTAAACTATTGTCAGTTATTTCGACGTGCTGCTATTGAACGTGGACGTACGAATAAGAGCGATGATATGATATAAAGTCCGAGCGTGGCCGCAAGCGAAAGGACGATGTTTCGGAAGATGGAGTTCGTGAAGAAATCGCTAAGTTGGACGGCGCGGTTCTGCGATTGGGCAACGCTCTCAACGCCCTTATAGGCAAGAAGGAATGCCGAGACCTGTTACACGCATCATTACAGTGTCAGCATGAATGTAGAAGAAGAGAAATTCGTGCAACGCACCGTCATGTAAATCGTGATCAGAGCAAATCCAAAGAAAGCCAGGGTATATGCCCACTTGGCACCTTGTGGACGATTTCCCAATGAAAGCAAGAAACACATGATGAGAAGCCCCAGGTAAAAGTAATTGAGGACGAGGTTGAGATAATGCAAACTTGAGATGTAGTCCTCCAGCGCGTTTGTGAGGATGACAAAGGCAATGTAGTAGTTGCCCTGGCACAAGTTCGGCATCACCAAGATGATGTGATATGAAAAAAAAGGCATGACGTACTAGGGCGAACCATGAGAATATCAAGTTGTATAGCTGATAGAACATTTCGACATGTATCCAGAACTTGCGAATAAACGTGTGTGACGAGCGATAGATGTAGTGGAAATGAAAGGTACTGTGCACGGCAGCGAAGAATGAACCGTTGAGCCAACGCCGCCGTTGCGATATCAACTCTGGAATTTGGTCCGGGACATCGGTAACAGCAAAGGCTGACTTGACGTAGTGCAGGGTCCATGAAGCTCCGCGCTTCGAGACCAACTCCCAACACAATATCTAGCATGCCCATGAACAACTGAATCACAACAAAACTGGCTGCTTACTCGATCCTCAGCAAGATACATGTTGGCAGTGAAAATATCTGCGCCTGCACCATGCATCTTCTCTCCCAGAAAGTACTTTTGTAACGGGCCTTCTCCCTTGACGTCGTTTTGCAGAGCAATATATCGATATGCACTGAATGCACCAGGTAACACCGTGATATACCCAAACACGCTCTCCAGAGGTTTGTCCAGGATGTTAGACATCTTGTACTCAAAATTCTGTGCTGCGACAAGTGGATTAAGAAGGTATTGTCCATACTTGCCCTTGAGCGCCACAATCTCCCCGCAAGCTCCGCCCACGTCAGAGTTGAGGTCGAAGGCTTTCCAAAGATGGTATATGGAAGTGGGACCAGGCATCGTACCAACATCGAGGAGTACACAGACGTTGGGTTGGAGGATAGGCCCAAAGGCGTTGAAGAACCAGCGATGGGAGTTGATTTTCTTCTGGTTGTTTTCTTTGAGGCAGAAAATGAGCTGGACAGGGATTATACCCTTCTCTGCTCCCTCAATTTTCATCGAGGGCGAGACAGAGACTGTAGTGTGTCAGGACATACCACATATAGTTATGCACACGTACTCACTTTGAGTGGTATACTCGTAGATGTGAGCAACCACAGGTCTCCCATTCACAATGTTCTTTTCTCTTATTAGTGGAGCCGAATCGACCAATCGACACACATACCTTGGCTATTCCATCTTGATATGCACCCATCGCCGCGATGACACTCAACGTCCGGGAGTTGATTTTTTGGCGCCCATCACTAACGATGCAAACCACGACCTTCTTCCACCCGTCCTTTCCCCACGTCTTACTCCGGTCCCGTTTACACAAATGGGCAATGTTCTTGATGACACCATGCATCGATCGGCAAAACAGTTCCTCGTCCTCGTTGTACATCGTCATAACGATAAATAACTCCGTGCGTCGTCGAGGTTCGTAAAGGACTTGCCTCAACGTAAACCCAGACTTTTCAAAGTCGTTTGGATCGCACGTCACTGCCGAATACCGCATGTGTGTAAACTCCCGCTCATTGCGCAACGCACACATATTAAGCAATTTCGAGGGGACAGCAGAGTCGAGGACGAGATTGCCGTGGAACAGTTCGACTCTTTTGAGCGTCTTGTATCGCCGTGGAACGCGTTGCGGTATCCGGCCGTACCGAATATTGCTCTCGAATTGAGCGTCATCGGCGTCTGGGACGTATTCGTAGCCACTGGACAAAGTGGTGCGGGGGTAGGGACTTTCTCTCTGTAGAAGCGGCATGTCGCCTGCGTCAATCTCGTCTTCGTGACCGTTGTGTGAAGCACGTTCAAATTGCGACTGCGGGCGTGGACCAGGCGTGCGTGACTGCTGGCCTTCATATGGGTTGTATGTTGCACCAAAGTAATCATTCACAGGCTCCGGTGGGGATGTGACCGGTGGAACGACCGAGAACGTTTCTTGAGCGGGATAGACCTCTTGTTGTTGTTGCTGCTGGAATGGATCGTGCAATGGTGCGGGTACGAACGAGGAGGGCTGGATTTCTGGAGTCGAGAAGGGATCTGGGAGATGATAGAGTTGGTTGGTATCATACTGACTGTGTTCGTATCGCGCTGGATATTGAGAATCATATTGGTTGTATTGCGACTGGCGAGGTTGATCGTATGGATTCGTTGCGGTGGGTTGAGTTGCATAAGGGTTATATCCGTCATTGTAATGGCCATGCTGCGCCTCGTCCGCCTTGATGTCGCTTGTTAGATGAAGTATGGACATTCAACTGGCCTCCGACTTACTTCTGGATACCTCGACATGCCTGCACGTTCGAGCTCGTGGCGCGCCGGTGGGTATGGATATGAACAAAAACCGACAGGTGCGGCGCAGTTTCCTGTTAGTGGCTGTGCTTTCAAACTGCCAAGCTCTTGGTGGCGGCCGTTGTTCTCCGCAGCCGCAGCGATTGAAACAGCCTCTTCTAGTTCTTGGCTGAAGGTGCGCGCGACGATTCATCGTCCCACACGCTATTCAGAGCTACAGTCTCAGATACAACAGATCCCAAGCGTCATCAGGATGAAATGGCATTATGGATAAAAGAAGTGACTTCCTTCCGCTCTATAGCAGCAGGATCGGCAGAACCAACAAACAGATACAAGGCGTTACAAGGCTTCAATCCTGTCAGCAACTGCAATGCCAGACTCCATCTCCACTTCTCCAGTGGACTCGCGTTTCCTCCGCTTGAGGAGTCTTGCGGGGTAGGTGAGTATCGGGAGGATGATTGGCGGCGACATGCTGACGAGGATAAGACTCATAGCAAGAGCAGGGGACCCGGACAACGCAACGAATCCGGCGACGCGAACGATGACGAAGCCAATGTCAAGCACGGCAAAGAGAATGGCAAACGTCGCATAACCGATATGTTCAGCGTGTTCCTGGACGGACGACGTCACGACAGCCATGTTAGAGATGGGATTAATTGTCGTGTCGGGCAAGATGTATACCTTGAGCTCCGCAGGTGAGAGTCGACCATAATGGATGTGTATGTTCTCAGCCACAATTAAGAAAGACAGTACACATGGCATGAAGAAGTAGTTGCCGTTGCTGAGATGAATGCTACGAGGTATCGTTATTCGATAATCAGGAGAGAGGACAATGGCACCCTACTTGAAGCAGCTACGGAACTGTGCAACGATTCCCGCGACGGTGAGATATGATGGGGTATAAAGTGAGCGACGTACTCACTAGCTCGATTGACCAGTCTGTTCTGTCATTCAGAGCTGCCCTGACGTCTTCAAAGTCAGGTGATGATCGCATCATATCGTATAGGGTAAGTTCAAGTACGTATCGAGTGAGAGAGTTGAATATCGTCGAGATGGATGCTTGCATGTTGGGGAAAAGGTAGTATGGAGGCATTGGTTGTTGGTGTGCCGTCTTAAGTAGGGTAGAGGTTGAAGTTCAGTTCTTTTTCTTTCCGACACATTGTCGTTGGCTATGCAAGTGTCTGATCCTGAACGCATGAACCAGATACTACAGGCTTTCTTGCAGATACTTATAATCTACTTCAAGTAATCGAGGATGATGATGTCTTGAAACTGGTACCATATATGGCACATATGCCCGGGGCATGGCTGAGTGTTTCCATGCATCGAATACTTTGCGCTGACCCTAGCTGTGCGATCGGTCTTTATACTCGCCAAAAGGATGAGGACGATGAGCGAGATAGCCTGATGTAGCAGGTCGAGATGATGATAAGTTTCGCGGTACACGTTGTATTCGCGTGCTCACGCACAGCGCTCCGCCCCATGCATTTAAAGGTCTAACGGTTCGGCCATTCCGACAGCAGTCCTAAAATACCATGAACGGAAAGCGGAGGAGGAGGATGCTGAATTTATTTCCGTGCTGACCCGCGCTCTGATGATTACATAAACTGGGCGAATGACAATCGCAGCAATGCGTTCTAAACTGGCAGATACAACGCGCCCTACCCGTTCTGGAAAGAGGAGGATGAGGATGCTGCGGTTACCGCCCATTTCAGATCTAGAGCTGTATACTATCACCAAAGATTTGACGACTGAAATTTGGGCCACTTACGCTACCAGGTGAGACGATCAACCAACTTAGAACACGAGCAATGGGTCCTGCGCTACATTTTAAATAGCAATATAAAAAGCGGACAGAGAACAAACGACAACAAGCTGCTACAACAAACAAAATGCGCTCAACATTGCACAAGTCCATGATGCCTCACAGTGGTATAATGCAACAAGACAAAGAACACACACACACACAAACTCCACCTCATCCACCACCCTTGGCTCAAGAGAAGCCACTGTCGGTCAACCACTTGGCCAGCTTTTCTTCGTCCCTTTCCCTGGGCTCTCTCTCCAGACTCAGTTTCCAAAACACCTCGCTCGCATCGTGGTCGCCAAACTGACTCAGCGATTCGTTGATGAACACAAGGACGGAGGGAAGAGGGTGAAAGTTGTGTGGTTGGGTTTGCCACCGCTGGAGATCCTGGATGACTTCCGACGATTTCTGGCGTTTGCGGAAGTTGACGAGATCGCCCGGGAGATAGTCCTTGCTTCCGTCTTGTATATGGGTAAGCGCAGTCAGGAATACGCCTGAACGGGAGATGACGCTCAGACACATCAAACCACTCGCAAGGACGGGACACACCAATAAACGGAACACAAGGAGGAGCCACGTTGGCCAACGTGGACCGATAACTATTGTAGTGCTTGTAAGAATTGACGAGCGCCTCACACGTTTCTAATTGCGACATGTGTCTCGAATTAACTTGCTCCCATGAACGCTTGAGGCGATGGATTGGAGAGGAATTCAATCCTGTGACGATCGCCATCATGGTGGAGAAGTTCTGGATAAACCGACACCGCTACAATGGAGTATGAGCATCCACAGGCAAGTTGAAGTTGAGAGACTGACATC
The DNA here is from genome assembly GCA_038092855.1 of Boletus piedmontensis. NCBI lineage: Eukaryota > Fungi > Basidiomycota > Agaricomycetes > Boletales > Boletaceae > Boletus > Boletus piedmontensis. The sequence goes on from JBBPRD010000508.1 coordinate 10,985, forward strand.
GGCAACGAGGATAAAGTGCTTCATGATGCCAGCTCGGCGACGAGGATCGTCTTTACACAGGATGGAATACGTAACCCAATGTGCAATCTGCCGAGAGTTTAGTCAAGGAAGATCCAGTGGTGTGGCTTGAAACTTTACCCTATTGCTTCTGCGAATGAAGTTGGCGACACCGTCATGATACACCGTCTGGGATTGCTTCGACCGTTGGAAGCATTCAGAAGGTCGGATCTTCAGATACAGCTGACTCTCGGTGATCGTCAACTGTCTGGCAAGCTCCAAGGGATCTATATCCAGCAACTCTATTCGTCTTGGAACAATAGGCGCAGGTGGAGAAACCGTGGACTGAAGGGTCTTCTTGACGTACCCTCCGTGCTATTACCAGACGTTCAGGGATTTTTCTCGGCACAAAGAAGAAAAAAGAACGAACAGCCCGTTCGATCGTGGCCAATAATTGTCTCGCAGCAGCAACTTTGAATACGTCATCCCCCGATGCAAACTGTGCCATCCGATTGAGGATTCCCAGATCTTCTTTGTCCACCACGTCCTCATCTTGTACTATCAATTTCATCGTATTAATCACCCTAGATAAATGGCAGTCTAGTGATCGCCGCGATGCAAATTAGCGCGTACTCACCGAATGCGTATAATATTCTGTTTATTGTGTCTCCAATCCTCAAGTTCCTGCGAATTCAGGTTAGGGGGCGGTTGAATCCAGAAACGTTCTACAAGGAGATTAAAAAGTTCATCGAGTGTCATGAACGACTTGAATGTCATTAAGAATGCCCTAGTGAAATTGGTATCTATTCGTGCATGAGCGCCCAGAAACGTCCGTGAACATTCTCGACTTACCTGCATATTCGTGTGCGGTGAGTCTTTCGACGAGAGCTGGAACAGTCCCACCCCGGACGGTGCCGTCCGGATCGATGAGGACCTCGTCAGAATTATATTGTGGTCGGATATACCAAGGTTTGGCTTCAGCAGAGAGGGAAATCAGATAATGCGACGGTGCATCATCACCAAAGAATGCTCTAATTTTGTCCGGTCGCGCAGGCATACGTGTCGTTTGTAAACCTATCAAATAACGGAAAGAGCAGCAGTGAGGTTTTGCAAAAATGGATGGGTGGTGAACCTACAGTCATCATCTTCGATCGAGGTCTGGGTAAGCGCTTTATTGCGGGGTACAATAGGTAGTTTTCCACTGGTTGGTACAGGGGGCGGTACAGGTGACGTTGGCGAAGGCGAAGGCGGCTCGTCCACATCTTCTGCAACACTCTTCAAGATCCTGTCCGATTCATCCGTAGTGACGTCATATGTTCCGTGATTATCGTAGATGACTTGCAGAGTTTGGTTTGCTAGGATCGCAGAAACGAGACTCCGCTGCGACATTCGCCACTCAACGGGCGTCTTGTTACACCGTTCCAAGATGGCAGACTGTTCGATGCCAATGACCAGAAGACCCTCGAGATTCTGTCGTGAAATCTTGAGGTTGAAATCGAGGGATGAGCTCAAGGCTTCCAACGCGTCATACGCTGCGTCGCGACCTTTCCAAGATTCGCAAGGTTCGACTCGTCGAACACGCTGTGTCGCAA
>JBBPRD010000509.1:0-12564 GCA_038092855.1 Boletus piedmontensis
CACACGTTGGACAATGGCCACAAGTAGTTTGGATGAGCCCCCACCGCCGCCGCCAAAACTCGACGACAGTCCAAGAAACAAGCACACTGCTCGGCCAATCGTGTCATCTCAGCTAGGTATCCCAACAAAAGTACTTTGTTTCGCGATCACCTCAGCCTCTGACTCCTATGTTAGGCCTTGACATTCCCCTGTCCCCGGTATCACCATCCTCCCTGCCCTCCCCAGTGGATAAGACTCCGAAATATAGCCCATTAACCGATCTTATAGAGAGCGAAAAAGCATATGTCGAACTCCTCACTGGCATAATCCGGGTGCGTCTCACTCCGCCTCCTCGTCCCATATTCTCCCTCATCATTCGCACCATAGAAAGTGGCCGCTGCCTGGTCACGATCAAACCTTCCCCCGCCAGAACTCGACGTCATGTTTCGAAGTGTGGAAGCGGTATACAAGACAAATCGCACGCTCTTGGCAGTGAGATCTTCATTCAACCCGGCCTGACGACATCATTTCTAAGTCCTCGTAGAAGCTCAAGGAGATCGGCGAAAATCCATCCTCTCCCAAGGCTCTTGGTGACCTATTGATGCGCTGGGTAGGTATACACTTCGATCCCCAAGACCTGTTCTCACCGCGTGGAAGATCGATGAATTAGAACAACCTTACATGACATATGCCGACAGATACTGTACTGGCTTCGATGATTGGGAGCTCGTCAAGTCAAACTTGAAGCTTCCTGCTGTCCTGGAAGCCTTCTCAGCATCCAATCCTCCCCCCCTTGCTTTGCCCCAACCTACACGCTCGCTGAATCCCTCTCTTTGGACCCTCGACACACTCTTTTTACTACCAAAGGGACGCCTACAGTACTACAGGAAACTATACAGCAGATTGCTCAAAAGTACGACTCCCGGACGAAGTGATCACCGACTACTAACAGGAGCCCTGGGGAAGTTGGATGCTCTTCTAGCAACTCTTGATGACAGGGCCAACAACGGTGTTAGCAACCCTGGACCATCGCAAATACCACCCCCTCCCCGCGTAAATATTGAGATGGATCCGGCCACTGTGATATCCATGCAACCATCCACGAATGAGCCCATGGAAAGTGGTGTCTTGCTCTCAGGACAGTTTGGTGCAGATTCTGCAAGCGCTGCAACATCTCTCCGGGGTAGTTTCTCCTCCAGGGAGTAAGTCTACCAACCTCACCACTTACTAGACTTTTCATATACACCCTTAGTGAACGCCTTTCGCAAGAGATAGCATCAACCTCAGTCAGTCTGGAGTCCTCTCGAGCTGTGTCATCGCCCGTCCTTGATCTCGAGAGGCGCCTAGCTACTGAAAGCACACTCGACATATTTACGATGCAACCAAAGGTTCGTGGTGCAATATTATACACGTTGTTAACTCAAAGCTATATCCGCAGCAAATTCGACTGCAAATAGTACCACCGGCCCTTCCTTACACCCGCGAGTTACGTTTATCAGTAAAGGTGCTTGTGCGATTCACCCCCAAGGCGACAGGAGTAGAGGTTGTACATCGTCGCGGAAATGTTTACATTTTGTCGGATCTGTTTCTTCTATGCGAAGAGATGTCCCGAGATGAGAGAGCCGCTAGATGTGATGATGGACAAGATATGCGTCTGTGCTATCCTCCGCTTTCCGGCAAAGTTCTCAACGTAACTGAGGTGCCTGGACAAGGTTGGTTAGATTACTCTTCCAAATATACGTTGCTAATTATATCCACAGATAATTCCCTGCAAGTCTTTATCATGCGTCAAGAGACACTGGTTTTGGAGGCTGATTCTCAACTCAAACGAGACCGAATTCTCAATGAATTGCAAGAGTGTATATCGTTTGCAAAAACAAGTAAGAGTTGCTCCGTATTTTGGAAATCAGTTTTTCTCAGCTATCAACCTAGTCTCCAGAGCCGCGCAAGAGCCTGTACCACCCTTACCTCCACTTGATAACCCTCCTCAATCTCCAACTACGCGCCTCAAAATGTCTGGTAGTCCTTCGAGGGAGAGACCCGATCGAGCCCTTAATCCCCGGTTACTTCCGCAATCACAACCGGGCAACATTCAGTCCAAGTGGAACGATGATGCCACTTCCATAACGGACAGGACTCCGGTGGCTTCTTCGCCTAGGCAAAGCAACGGTCTGCTAGTGATGCCCCTCTCGCAAACTCGCCCCGAGCAGCAAAACGTGGTGCTTACCCAGCTTGAGATGACCCAGCCACGTGTAGTTGGAAGCCCCCCAAGCAGTCCTGCTTCACCAGGAAATGGACAACGAGTACCCACATTGCATAATCCAGGCTCAATATACCCGCCGCGTGGATCTTCCGCAGGGTACACCACCAATAGTCCACCTTCCGCTTATGTACCGGGACAAATCATCCCTCCCGGACGGAGTGCGATTATTCAATCGCACTCACCACCCTTTGCGATGCCTGCCTCAGACCTTCCTGGGGGACAAGGTGGAGTGTATCCACCACCGATTGCGCAGAATCCCCCTCCGCAAAACTCGACTCTAAGACATCATGCTTCCATGCACTCGCTTCGTCAGCAACCTCTGCAACATCAGCCTTCCTTGCATTCTCTTCCGCATAGACTGAACCACCAGAACGTTGCCCCTGCTCCTCATCCCCAACTGGGTCCACACTCCCCAAATGGACAGTCATTTTCTACACATCCATCCAGCCCACCAGTAATGTCTCACCCAGTTGAACAATCTTCCCACAAGCTTCAGAAATCTCTATCGTCGCGGTCACTTCATGGACAATATCAGCATAGCGAGTACCCATTGCCTCCATTACCCTCATTACCAGGTGGTTTACCCCCGCCACAACGTCCATACAGTCAACGCAAGAACTCGGTGGGGTCCCTGAATATGTCAATGTCGAAACCACTCCTCCCGTCGATGCAAATGGGATCGAGAACTAATTCAGTTGCGGAACCTTCAATTTTGGATCCAAGCCCTCCCACGTCTCCAGCCGAAGAACGCAAATCGCTTGGACCCGTACGCTCTGTGATCGTAGCACAAATGAAGTGCAAGGTATTCCATCAGCAACATCATGCGCAATGGAAGTCGTTGGGCTCGGCGAACTTGACCCTCTACCGCCAGGAGCCCACGAACGTCAAGCAGCTTGTTGTGGCAGGTAACAAAGAAAAATCAACCCTCATCTCAACGATTGTCTTGACGGATGGAGTTGAAAGGGTGGGTAAAACTGGTGTGGCAATTGAGCTGAGTGATGCCGGGGGTGCACGAACAGGCATCATTTATATGATTCAGCTGCGGAATGAAGAGACTGCGAGCGGGCTTTTCAAGACTTTACTCGCAGGCTCTGACCGGGCAGCATAAATAAAAACTTGACAAGTTCCATCCAAGACTTGCTCTTGTCTGACTGGAATCACTGTGCATCCTTGGACTACGATTTCTTTACCCTACCTATTACCTTTCGTGCCTTCGATGGAAGATTGGTCGCAACAACTTTGTGTGTATTCCAGGTATCCTAATACTCTGCAGATGTAGTATCATTGTGATGTGGCAGGTATTGTCACAAGCTGAACGCAAAGGGAAAAGTGATCACTACCACATATCCCGCTTTGAGGCAAGCCCCGCGCAATATCTTCTGTGCGATGAGGTTGAAGGTAACCTGTCACACGCGTTCTACTTCCAGGGGCATCTAGGATGAAGATGTAATCTAGTACTTCGTGAGCTACAGCAAGTCACGACAAGTCTTCGCAAGGCAATTACCTAGAGTTGTCTTCCAATAATGTGTAAAGCTAGTCCACATAGGTTCACAAGCACCAGCTTTTCCTGTTGCCAAGAATTTTCTGGAACCGTATGTCGCGACATCGTTGCCCTCTAGTAGCGATGACCGTTGTCCTTCATCATATGCACTCCGCAAACGGTGCCTAACAAGAGTGGACAGCTCGGTGTCCGATAACAATCTGTCGGAGGGTTTGGAATTCCTCGAGTTTCGAATGACTCTATCGGGATCAGCTTCTTCCTCACCGCCCCCTTCGTCGGTCACTTTCGTGGTAGACGTGGGCACAGTTGGGTCTATGGAGACGTGCACGACACGCGAGACTTGGAGTTGCTCTTCTTGTTCAAGAGACAGTGGTTCACCAGCTAGCAGGGAGTACGCGGGGTCATCAGGAGGGAAGTTGAAATCTACTCTACGTTTAGATTACAACGAAGCCGCAGGTGCATGGGTTCCCAGAAGCTCTTACCTCCTGCTATGACACAGGGCCAATCACGGACTTGCCAGAGCTGTTGGAATGCGGCAACCTCACGAACCAGGAGGCCTGCTTGCCTGTGTCCAATTCTGGGCTTGAGCACAAAAAGGTGGGAAGTGAAGTAAAGTAACATGCCTCGCTCTTTCGTAGGTATACCTATGACAAATTCACGTCAGGGAAATTGTTGAAGAAGGTAGTCGCGCACGAACGCAGGATGCCAAAACAGATGCGTCGTTGCGATGATGTAGCTCTGGACTTCTGATTCTGAACCTATACTTTGAAGCGCCACGATGTTTGCGATGTTCTTGGTTCGATGACTCGATCCAATGCGTGCCTGCGTGCTTAGTTCAGGGTTGCTGTGCACTTCCAACTTATCATACTCTATCGTGGCTTCATGCACGCTCCGGAAAATGGTATTCTTGTACGCAATGAGACATCCATGGGGTTTGTCTGTACCACTCGCATAGGAGTAAGCGTATCCAGCGAGATCGAGCGCATGAAGGAGCTTGTCCAGCCCGTCGACTTCCTGGAATGCATTAGATCGTGTCCGAGAAACCTTGTTGGACATCGCGGACCTGCATACATAGGATATCGGCGTCGTGAGAGAGTATCTCAGCATGAAGCATCGGTATCCGCTCATTCGCTTTCCGGGCTTTGCCACTGGTTGGGAAGAGCTCGGAGCCTGTGGTTCATTGGGACTCTTCATCGTAAAGATGCACATCAGTTGGACGCACGAACGAGGCACTGAGCGAGTAGCTACAAGAATACGCTTTTGAGCGAATTACAGACAGATAGACAAGGATATAAGTACGGACGTTCCATGTCATGACCCTGACCGTCCGGGTGTGAGGCTGGTCCAGCGGCTTGAGTGGTATCCACGGTCTCGAAAGAAAGAGAGGGACTGTCTGATCACTAGGTTTAGGCTGTTTTTCTTTCCAAAGTTTCCTTTCCAGACGCTTGCGGCGTTTTTCTTCCGCCTGGGCGATTTGTTCTGGCGTAGGCTCATAATCCATGTTGAAGGAAGGGAAGATGATGTAATCGTAGACACTTGCCACCGGACGGTCGCTGTACACGCTGGCCCATTGGTACATGTTCAAGTTCTTCTCCACAGCGCGCCTTTTGACGACGACGACCCTTCGTCGCACAACTAGTTCGCTCCCCTTGCCCCGCAGTGCCACCCAACATCATCGCCCGGGTATTCTCCGGCCCACTCAGTCAAGGTCTCTCGCTTCCATGGCTCCATCTCAAGAACGTTCAGCCATATCAGATGACGCATTCACGTCTTTTGACAATTTTGACCTAGTCCAACGTTTCCAGCTAGGCTATACTGATGTGACCGTGTCAAAATGGCGGAGCCGTGTCAGTGGTTTGACCCTTGTTCATCTAGATTATGAGGGTGTGTACCTCAGTCTTATTTCTTCCTACACTTCTGGATCCGTCTCCAGCTCCGCTCATTAATGGATACTTTGTTGTTGCGACTGAGAGTAAGCTACTTCGCCTCTGCCGCAGCTGTCCCTGCCTTACTCACACTCTCTCAGTCTTTAATGACAGCGGTTGTCCTCACACCCTAGAACAGTGAGTTGTTTGATACATTTTCTGTGTTCCTGTTTCTGAGGCTGGTCTACCAGCCTGGTCTTCATGGGTTCGGAGAAGTACCCGTACAAAGGCATCATAGACCATCTTGCTAACCGTGGTTTCTCCAATGGCACGAATGCTTGGACGGATAATGATCATACAGGTAAGCAATGTCGGCCTCCCGTTCCATCCCTTTTCACCTCTACTTCCACACAGCCTATACCGCCTCAACAGCCGGAGAACAGGGATTCCTTCAGCTCTTGCCAATATACCTCGATCATATACTGTATCCGACAATGACTAAAGCTGCTTTCGTGACGGAGGTACATTCGACTTATTCGGCTTAAAAAGCACTTATTTCACCGACCTCGTAGGTTCACCATATCAATGCAAATGGTGAAGATGCTGGCGTAGTGTACAGCGAAATGCAAGGGCGTGAGAACACCTCTGGCGATTTGATGGCACTTCGGTCAGCGCTGACCCGTCGATGGTTGTGTCAGTGCTTATATCTTCTTTAGGTCCCAACGTATCTTGTACCCTCCGGGCAGTGCTTACCGTAGCGAAACCGGTGGCTTGATGGAAGCCCTGCGTGTTCTCACCATAGAACAAAGTAAATTCACCGCTGACCTACATGCTTTAACTTATACCCACTTTGCAGTTCGGCAATACCACAGCACATATTATGTCCCCCATAATTTGTCGTTGATAGTCACCGGAAAACTTTCAAGTGGAACAAGATCTCTTCTCTCTGTTCTCCAAGAGAAGGTTGAGCCTAGCATTATCGCGCATGGTCAAAATTGGGGACCTAGCCCAAAAGGCTGGAAGCGACCATTTGTGGAGTCGGCCAGCGCCACCCGTGAGCGCATTAAGGACGTCATCAAGGAAGTCGTGGAGTTCCCAGAGAAAGACGAGAGTCAGGGTGAACTACTTGTCACGTACAATGGCCCACCTCCAACAGCATTCTTGGAACGAAAGGTTTGCTTGTTTTCGCGAATTGTGAGTAACTTGCTCAATACATTCTTAGGCTTTGGACATATTATCTATCTACCTTACATCATCACCAGTTGCTCCTCTGAACAAAGAATATGTTGAAGTAGAGTCTCCCCTTTGGTAGGATTCCATCTTTACATCATGTTATCGTACTCATGCCCTTGAAGCTCTTACATCTATTTCAGCGAAGATGCTCGTGCTACAATGGTAGACTTACCTATTTACATCGGTTCCGTGCCCGCAGAACACTTAGATACCTTTGATGCGAGGCTCTCTGCGAGTTTCCGTCGCATTGTTACGGAAGGCATTGACATGGCCCGGATGTTGATGGTCATTAACCGGGATGAACGTCAAGTGAGAATCTTTCTTAGCTTTCGCGGGGGGTTTTTTTTTTCGCCTTGCTGATTTGAACATTTTAGTTGCGGAGCAAACTGGAATCTGCCAAAGGAGATATTTTTTCAGGCACGATAATAACAGATTTCTTGTACGGAGCAACGGATGGCTCGGATCTCCGTGGGGCTTTGGACGAGATCAAGTACTACAATATCCTCAGAATTTGGAACAACCCACAATGGACAGAACTTTTAAAGAGGTGGGACATATGCATATTACATTGCGTGATGCTTAGTGGTGTTACAAGGTACTTCGTCGATCAGCCCTACACTGTCATCATCGGAAGACCCTCGGCAAATCTTGCGGAGAAACTTGAAACAGCTGAGAAGGCTCGCCTGGCCGCGCAAGTCGAAAAGCTTGGATCTGAGGGCCTTGCGAAGGCAGGACAGGAACTTGAGGCTGCGAAAGCCGAACACGAATTGTCCATCCCAAAAGAAATTCTGACTTCATTCCCAGTCCCAGATGTAAAGAGCATATCGTGGATTCCTGTGAAGAGCGTGCAAGAATTGGGCAAGGGTCGGAGTATTACTCCCAGGCCTTCGTTGCGATCGGGTCTCGAAAAACATATCGAGAGTGACGGCGAGCCACTGTCAATGTTTGTACAATACGATCATGTCAAAGTGGGTTTCTTTATGAATTGAAAAGATTTCGAGACTGACAGACTTTGTAGTCAGATTTTGTAGGAATTCATGCATTCTTCTCACTTGCAAATGTCCCGGATGAACTTCGCCCGTTCGTAAATGTTTGCTATACCGGTTCCCTCACTGAGATTTCGTAGATACCTCTCCACTTATGCCGCTGCATTCTTCTCTTTACCTGCAAAGCGGGGAAACGGCGAAGTATTGGGTCATGAGGAAGTTGTCAACCAACTCGATAACCTGACTGTTTCGTATGAAGCGGGGCTCGGATTATCAGATCAATTCACCGAATTTGTGCGCATAAGCTTCAAGGTAGAGATACCACACTACGAGTCCGCCGTTACTTGGCTCCGCGATCTTGTCTGGGGTGCTGTGTTCGATAAAGAAAGGTAAGCAAGTGTTTCACCATTTGTCATAAGTGGCTCATCCGCGGAAAAGGCTCCTTGTTTCTGCTGCTAAACTTGCTCAGTCCCTTCCTGAGCTCAAGCGTGATGGCAACAATATTTTGGCATCTGTATGGGCTGAAACATTATTTGACAAGAGTTCGACTTTACTCGCTAGCACGGTCTTGTCGCAAGCAGAGTTTGTCCCGAAGCTTATTAAAGACCTTCAGGAGTCCCCAGAACAGGTGATCGCTGCCTTCGAGAAACTGCGAGAGTGTCGTGTGTAGCATTTTTCTGGCGCGTTGGGAGTGTCTCACCGAACTGCATTATTTGCAGTGACTGATCCCTCAGGAATCCGGATATCTGTCACAGGAAATGTACTGGGTCTTAAAAAGCCCCGTAGTACATGGAACGAAAAGTTCAATCGCCTTGGCGTAAGCACAAGTTTCTCCCAGTTAGTGTCCCCTTTTCCACGTTTCAGCAGGAGTCAACTTTGGCACCGGTAAAGTTGAGTAGTGAGACGCTTAGCGAATTGGGCAGGAACCCCATTAGGAGGGTAGGAACAAACAGATTCTCACCGTGCATCTGTTCACTTTTTTATAGGCGGTTGTTGTTAGCTTGCCCACGATCGAAAGTTCTTTTGTCAATCATACCACCAAGGGTATTCAAGGTTTCGATCATCCGGAGTTTCCAGCATTAAGGGTCGCACTTGAAGTTTTGAATGCGACGGAGAGTTTTCTATGGGTATCGTACAAGCCTGTTCCGACGGTGTCAAGTTACGCTGACTCCGATCTCAACAGAGGTCGGTCCGCGGTGCTGGCCTTGCATACGGTGCATACATGAGTGCTGATAAAGAGCCTGGGCTAATTACCTTCTCCCTGTACCGGGCAAGTTTGGTATCTGTTCGAATGGTCGTTCTTTCTGACCTTCTACATACAGAACTCCAACAGCATGGAGGCTTTTAAAGAGGTGAACAATGTTGTTTCGGGATTAGTTAACGGCTCCGTATGTTTTTGTCGTTTTGTCTCCATCAATTCAGTGGGATAACTCCATTAGATTGAGCTCGAAGAAACGACGCTAGATGCTGCCAAGAGCAGCATCGTCTACGCTGTTACGAAAAACGTTGCCACGGCAGGCAGAGCAGTAGGTAGTTCAGACATCCCAGGCATTCAATCTGTTCAAATCTCCGCAGGCGATCAACTCATTTACTAACCAAGCGCTGAAGGGTCTTAGTCAAAACCACAACCTCCAGCTCTTGGAGCAATACCAAGCTGTCACCAAGGATGATGTCCTAGCATCTCTCAAGAAGTATATCCTACCGATTTTCAGCCCATCTACTTCAATCGTTGTTGTCGTCACGGCACCATCCAAAGTTGACCAGATCGCAGAAGGGCTAACAGGTTACGGATTTGATGTAGAGAAACGGACCTTGGAAGTCGAAGGAGACGAAGACGGGTCATTTGAGAGCAATAGCATTTCCGAAGATGGTTTAGAGGATAGTCGATGACGGCTGCAAAGCACTCTTTACTGAGAACTAGTTGGCACAATTTACTGTATCCCTTCTCTCCCTAACATATCAGACCAGCTCAGGCATCGGGTTCAGGAGTTCCCTTGGTGGGGAGCTGGGCAGAACACTACTTCCAAGAACCTCGATCATCTGCTCGTGTGCTTCGCCTGGCCGTGCCTCAACGTCACGAAGAAAATCATTTTCGACAAGAAAGCGTATGGCCTGCGACAGATTGGATACTGTGACCCGGATCTCAGGCAGGAGCAGCTTAACAAGATCATTAGACCAGTTAGGACAAGTAAACAATAAGCTTCCAGTACGTTACGAAGCAGCGTTGACCGTGACACGAATGGATTTCGCGGTTTTTTCTTCGGCTGAGAAATTCTTCTGACGAACTCCTGAGGGCACGCAAGTGACACTTTAACTTCACTACTGTGCCCCATATCAACTTTCGGTATACGCAATGGTGCAGTAGGAACCTTGGATGACACAACTTCGGGTGACTCGTCGTCATCTGCGATTGACCCAGATTTTGGGCTTGCTTCCCAAGTGCATTTCATTTTCGCATCAACTGGTTGACTCGTCGAATCGTCGACATTTGCCCTTTGGGGTTCTTGACGCGGTACTGGACCTTCCCATCGACGACCTCTGCCCCTTTGGTGCCCTTTGCTTTGGAATCCCTTGCTGCGACCCTCCGCAAATGTCGTGTTCTGCCTGTATTTCTTTCTCGCACCAGTACCAATGTCTTCCGGGGTTAGCTGCCCTCGCGCAGTTGCCTCTTCAAGTTTCCGTTTCTTATCTTGAATCTTTTCGTCCGTGGGGAATCGCCTCTTCCGCTCTGCTATCCAGGCATTGACAGCTTCTGGCGTGTCTAGTACTAGAGATGTCCCCTGAATCGCAATAGGTTTTCTAAATCTGCATCAGTCAAGGGTCAAAAGTAATATGGTCATGAGTAACGCACCCTTTTAAGCTGGAATCAGCATCCCAGTCGTCCTTCTCCTCCCAACCACGTGGAAATATAAGGTGTCGATCCATCATGTGAATCTCGACGGACTTGCGGGAGCCAGTAAATGGACAACCCTGGCGAGTGCATCGACAGTTTCCGGGCTGGTACCAGCTTCCGTACGTGAGATGATTCAGGATAGGTCTCACAGTTGTTTGTGGATGTGCTAACACCGACGGCCGGTCCCGGGGAAATGTAGGCATCGTCGGCGTTGCTCTACTCATCTGATTTGCGGTGCCCGGGACGTAGGTGGATGAAAGTGTGTACCCATCCACGGTTGTGCGAGATGAGTAGGCTTGCACGTATGCCTGATAGTAATGTGGAGACATGTGGCTCGGTGCATAATGTTGTGCGTATGGATTAGCCAACGCCGAGGTCAGTGCAGTGGTGTCATACAGGGGAACCGTGTAAGAGGGTCCGGCCTTGCGGGAGGATGGATACTGACCGTCCATTGTAATATTGTTCGCTGAGACGTCGTAGTAGTTTCCAACAGTAAACCAACGGTCGGCACACGTGATCTCTAAATTGAATTCTGGTTTATATTGCAAACACTCAATGATAGAATAGAAATAGCAGGCGAGAAAAGAACTGGAGCAAGTCATGGACGCATGTTGTATATCGTCGGTGAAACAAAAACACAAATGCATTGTAGTATGTCAGGCATGTCGCAATATGTATCTTGGTCAGAGCTATCATCGGGGGACTGGGTGGCAATGAAGCAAATCGGGAGTCAAGAACATCGAGGTTTTGTGCGTATTTTCGGTGATGGGGGATGGGGAAAATGCACAGGGTTAAAGACAAATAACGAATACGGCTCTTCGGAGCACGTGCAGCGATGAAGCGGAGTACACGTTTGGGGAAGCAACGTGTGGAGAGCGGACAGGACAAGAAGGCTAGGAAGATAAGGCATACGGGTCGATTTGGTGAGGCATCGGATCAATCGTGCAAAAGTGGTTTCTGGCAAAACAACGGCATGTTGGTTTACTCTGGGGAGTCCTGCTGTTGTTGTTCCCTGCCAATTCTCCTCTCCTTCTCACTCTCCAGCTGATTATAGAGTAAGAACAGTGCCTTCTCGTTGGCAGCAGGAGTTCCGATGATAGTAAACATTCGTTCACCAGAATTATCGTGCGGGGCCTTTGCAATAGATATCTTGGATCCAGAGAGTCGGCGGATCTCAGTAATTTTGCTTCCATTACGGCCAATGATACATCCGACCATATCAGCAGGAATTAGGATGTTTTGCGTACGAAGATTGGCAGGTGGTTGTGCCGTCGAGGGTGACTGTGGCGAGGGTGGAGACGAACCACGGCGGGTAACATCACCAGCGGATCTGCGCGTGCTCAAACCGCCGCCATAGCCATTAGCTGATCGTCTTGAACCAATACGTTCGTCACCAATGCCTGGGTGGAAAGGAACTGTCCCAGCACCCCTTTCCCAGTCCTCCAGCAAGCACTTTCCAATTTCTTCGATTGCACGACTGATGGCTTCTGGGGAGCCCTGAACCTCCACAATGCGTTCTGTTGACTGTGGGAGCATCTCTTTTGAGGCAACCATGCGAGCTCCAGAAACATCCTGGATGGCTTTGATTTTGAGGCCATTGCGACCGATTACCGTGCCCATCAGATTATGGGAGATTAGGAGGCGGATAGAAGTATGTGGGGATGATGACGAGACAGAAACAGGAGACGGGCTTGATGAGACGAGCTGGGTGATGATGAGATTGTACGCCTGCAGGTGCAAAAGATTTGAGTGAAACTGAGATGAAGTTGATAAGATAGAGGGGGGGGGGCATACCTTTGCGACTGCGTCGACAGGTCCGCCTACTGTGAGGACACGAGATCGGA
>JBBPRD010000510.1:0-12563 GCA_038092855.1 Boletus piedmontensis
CATGGCCGGTGCTGGGGTAGCGCCTCTCGGGGTTGATTTGCTCAAGTTTCTGACATGATCTCTGACCCTTGATTTGGCGTCGACGATCGAGGATGAAGGGATTGTAGATTTTGCGCGCGTGAAGCACGCAGTCGTGGCCGACTTTTGAGCACCTGTAGTGCGTAGAGCTGTTGTGATAGACATGGCCCCGTCAAGGAGAACGACGATGCAACTAGAGAGGAGAAAGCGACGAGTCAGAATGGGAATTAAATAGAGATTTCATTTTTTCAGGTCAGAGAGCAGTTAATCGAGTCATCCGTTCGGCCGATACCCAAATGTGGTCATGGCCGAAAGTCCGACGCCCCGTTTACGACGAGGTTCTCCACCTTGCACCCAACAAGCAGGTAGGTTAATGGCACCGTGATTGATCTAGTACAGGTACAGGCATAACACTGCGGTCAACGAAAAGAACGGAGGTGCGCAACATTCAATCACTACCTGAAGCAGTCAAATACTAACTTGAGTCGCGTCTCCACATTGTAGGACTGTACACGACAAGAAATCTCACGCCGGACCGACTCCTGGCTTAGGTCCACAACACAATTCGGAGAGTCTGGAGCACTAGTCGAGCCTAGTCGTGTCCAAGGTTTCGTGTTTATCAGGGTGTTTTGACAATTGAATAGAGCGATTAGCGTTATCACGGGCTCTGATGATCACGACCAAGTGATGTGATGCCCCCTAGTTAATTAGTGGTTATCCATGTGCTGATATGCAGATCAAACAGTTCAAGCCTATCTTCCCAACATCGTCCATTTTTAAGTGTCGAGGGGTGAGATGTGTATCTCAGATTTTCGTAAGTAAGCTCAGGGACTCTAATGCCTAATATGGTGGTGTCCCTTCGCACCTTCAATACTCCCGCCCGTGACACGGTTTCGCGCGGTGCGTCCTTCCGTTCTCGCAACCAGAATGTCGATAGCAGCTCAGTTCGTGAGGCAGGGAAAGAAGGTATAGAACCATCAGTTCCTCGTATGTCACATAACAAGGCGGTTGTTCCAGATCGTCGCTATAGGCAGAAACTACGCCGACCACATAAAGGAGCTCAACAACACTCGTCCAAAGGAACCATTCTTCTTTTTAAAGCCCACCACGAGCTACCTTCCTTCCGGGGGCAAGCTCGAGATACCCAACGGTGTACTCGCTCACCACGAAGGTCCGTCGCTCCACTTGTTTCAGCCAGTCTTCGACTCGCATCCCTGACTGGACACCAGTGGAACTCGGTCTCGTGATTGGCAAAGGTGGACGTGACATATCACAGGATGCTGCTGAATCTTACATTGCTGGATACGGTGGGTGGTATTCCGACCAATCCGGGCGTGATACTGATCGTCATTGCTTAGCTTTGGCGGTCGATATGACGGCGCGTAACATGCAAGAGGAGGTGAAGAAAAAAGGCCTCCCTTGGTCCGCAGTGAAAGGTTTCGATACCTTCACTCCCATTGGGTACAGTCTATCCCTCCGTCGCCGT
Source organism: Boletus piedmontensis (assembly GCA_038092855.1). NCBI lineage: Eukaryota > Fungi > Basidiomycota > Agaricomycetes > Boletales > Boletaceae > Boletus > Boletus piedmontensis. The sequence continues at coordinate 1,505 of JBBPRD010000510.1, forward strand.
CCTTCGTACTAACCGGTCCGTACTCAGGAAATTCATACCAAAGTCGTCGATTTCGGATCCCCATGACCTCAGGCTTGCTCTCAAGGTGACGTACTCCGACCTACCTAAAAGGATTCAGCGACTCACTGCACGTTTTTTTTATCTAAACAGATCAATGGTGCAGTCAAACAGGATGGTACTACCGGCGACATGATTTTCCGCATTCCAAGACTCATTGAGCACATCTCTTCCATTATGGCATTAGAGGTTTGTCGTGAAAACACTCTGGCGGCCTGTTTTTTTGACTGTACTTGACGTTTAATTCTTTCTTTCTCACAGGAAGGCGATCTCATCCTCACCGGGACTCCTTCAGGTGTTGGTCCTGTTATACCTGACGACGTGGTCGAATGTACATTGACCGAGCCCAGCGGCAAGATTATCGATCAGTTAACCTTTACAGCTATCTCGAGAAATAGAGGATATATATTCAAGCTATAGTATCAATTGTACTTTTGCCTTGGCCTCTCGAATAAACAACAAAATTATATGCCAAATGGTACAGTCGCGCAAGAACAACAAACGCTGCTCAAGGTATACTACGTACGATACAAATGCTACTGGCTGTTGGACCTTCACTCAACCAAAGGTGCCATGGCAGCCCTCGGCTTCCTTCAAGAATCCCATGTCTGTTTCTTCTTTTCAAATCGGTCGTTCACATCATCCAGCGATATCGTTCGCAAGCCATTTTTCGGTCTGCTCCCGTTAGCGTTCCCAAAATCATCCCCTTCAGAGTCCCCCTCCGTTTCTGAACTGCTGGCAAACGTCCAGCTTCCGGCGGTGGGTGTGAGTTCGCCGTCCTTTGGACCGTCGTGGTCACCGGACTGAAAATCACCAAAATCAAAGGATTCATCCGATGGATACGAAGAAGAGAATGACGACGAGTTGAACGTAAATGGATCTGAAGAGCCTGTCGGGGCAGAGTCAGAAAATGGACCAAAGCCGTCATCCTAAACATCCAGCGTGAGCGAGCGACTGAAATTTCAGTGAGCGAGACGGACGTCATCATAGCTATTAACGCCAAACGGATCATCCGAGAGAGCTTCTTGGAGAGCGCCGGAAGTAGAGGGATTGAACGCATCCTGCAATTATGCTGTTAGGGCCCGGAGAACAAAATCAGGGGATGGCACCTACTTGAAACCGAGATGAACTCTGCCTATTGTTGTGTCGACGAGCAGGTGGCGGTTTGCCAAGATCGAACGTGGATTGTGTTAGCCACCCGCCATCGTCTTCGTCATCTTCATCGTCAGACGCATCCGACGTGAGATATTCTCCTGAATGGAGCTCCTGCGTCAAGTAACGAGCAAACTGAAAACACAGACGTGAGTCAAGGAAAATATCAACACCAAGAACTAGTATAGCATGTACCTGCGGTGGACCAGTACCATGGTCCTCATCATCCTCCATCGGCGCGGGGCCAAAGTCAGCACTCGTTCCTCGACTTGGTCGTGTGGTTGTCGTCCTTTTGAACTCCCCTTTCATCCCGGGGCTGTCATTGCCTGGTACAGCCGCCGTTTTGACGTCCTCCTCATCCACTGCCCACCGACCTCCTGCACGTGAGGCATTGTTGACGGCTGGTTTGCCACCACCAAGTAAGCTAGTATCTCGCTTCTTGGTTTCCTTGTATCTTCCCGTCACGTAGTCATTCCACGTAGGCTGTGGTGCAAACCGTTCGATGATATAGCGTAACTCGAGCGGGAAATGTTCAAGGGCGGTGATAACGTCTTCCGCCATGAGGGTGAGGTGACCCATGTACCCCAATCGCACACCTTTGGGCTTGGTGCTGAAAGATGCCGTCGTTATCACGGCACAATCCGAATAAACGAGGATGCGAAGACGTGCCTTTCTGCATCATTTCGTTTTTGTCCGTCGACGATGCGCTGCATCAATCGGGCATCCCTAAACAGTGCGATGGTCAACTCGCGGTTAAGACCGCCGTCAACCCTGCCTGTGAGGACCTGATGGATGAAATCGTAGACGACGCTGTGCAGGAAGTTATTCCAAGGGAATTCGAAGAACAGGTCCTATAGCAAAGAAGGTCAGACGACCGAAATGAACAAGGTAGGAGAATCCTTACCAATAGTGTCGACAAGACAGACGAATCCAAGAAGCATTGCTTCATCCGCTCACCAACGGGAATTTCTGGAATTGTGTCCAAGTAGGTCGACCGTCGCGAACTTTGACGTGATGGAGTCGAGGTCGCCTGCGAGCTTGTCTCCCGCGGATTAGGACTGGCAGGACTCCTCTGGGAAGCAATTTGCGGGGCAAGTTCTAAGGAAGACGGACTTGAAGGGGAAGCCACCGTTGCTTGCGATTGCTCTTGGGACTCATCTCCGTTGCGAGAATGACCTTTCGGAGATTCATCGTCCATTACGATCTCCTCCATGGCATCGTCGTCTGAACTCCCTGGGTCCTCGCTCATATCGTCGTCCGAATCCAAGAGAGACGATGCGCGCGAAGGGTTCGTGACTGGGAGTTCCAAAGCCGGTTCAACCTCATCGCGAGGCTCGTCCGAGGGCTCGCGTTCGCGTTCGTCCGAAGAGCCTAAGGCGATCACGCGGGCCAATGTCTCCAAAGCCGCCAGTCCGCCTTGTAACCGACCTTCGTTATCGTAAAGGTGATCGTGTTCCGGGTAGCGGTTCAGAAGAGACATATTCGAACAGTGGAGAAGTTCGGCGTATAATTCGCAAATTCGATACCGTTCGAACGTAAGAGGCCGTATTAGGCCCACAGTAGTCGGCACGGGCCCTTGCTGCATGGGCTAGGTGTGAACAAGTCATCGTAGAGGAACATCAGGATGTACACACCAAAGAGCGAGGTTGACGTAGAAACCGTTGGAAGTCGGGCAGTCGCTCGCACATGATATCTAGCAGTGGCCCGAGATTGACAACCCCCATCCGGTCAACCATTTCCTTCATCGCTGCCTCCAGTGTTTCCCGCGCGTTCTCTGCACCCTGGAGCTGTTGTTGAACCTGTATCAGTCGATTCCGCAGCGTGTGGAATAAATAAGGTTCAAAGTAGTCCGAATTGTTCTTTCTGATAAGCTCAATGATAACAGATATCGAGTGGATGACAGATGACGTCGCGGAGTGTCCGTTGGGAAGCTCGGAGGGAAGAACAGCAATATTGTCAGCGCTGTCACTCCCTGGAACGTTGATAAGAGGTTGGTCAGCTTCAAAGTCATAGAGAATATATCCAGCCAGCGTGGAGATACTGTCCCTGTGAGCCAGTTCCCGCGCGAAACGATTTGACGCAGGGCCATTCTGAAGCCCTTCAGTCAAGCCAGCGCCAGGCGAGGGGGCAGCCATGGAGATGATTCCCTTGATGAGTTCCGACACAACAGTGTGCATATCGCTGGAATGGGCAGGAGAAAGTAGACCTATTAACCTCCCCATGAGTTGTTCTGAAGACAACCACTGGGTGCCGACGGGAGGTGAGTGATTGCGCACACGAGTGCATGTAAGAGCATACTTCAAGGACACCCGCTCCGCCTGGATGCTCATCCAGCTGAATAATGCGAACGAGCAAATCCACTATTGAAGGGGTCTCAACGTGGTGAAGTAACCGCTCCACGACGGACGGTTGAGATTGGATAAACGCAAGCATCTACAGCGAGATTTGGCGATAAGCAACATAAAAAAAACGTGAGTCGCTACCCACCTCTGCAGGTTTCTTGGTAAGAAACACGGCGTTGATCTTTGCAAAGTGCGACGCCATGACCATCTCCATTTTCATGTCCTCGGGGGGCCTATCAAGTACGGTCTCCCAGAATGGGGCGAGAAGCTCTTCGCTATGGTTCACGCAAGTCTCCACGATAGACCAAATTTCGCTGCAGAGTACTTCGGTAGCGACATATGGATATCTTTGCACCATCAGACGTTAATGAAGACTCGATTGAGCCTGTCACGTACTTGAATCGACCTCTCTCCTCTGCACCCTCAATCTCGCCAGTGACATACCCTAACAAGCGCTTCAAGACATCGACGCGCTGGAAATAATCGATGAGTCTCGTATTCTGAGACTTGCATTCTTGCAGCAGATCATCCTCGTCTAGTATGGCTTCCAGCGAGACATCGTCCTTGTCCAGGAGACTGTCTATCGCGGATGTATTATGGAAGCCGAATCTGCACGACAGTGAAAATCGTCACGCGGGCGTTCACCAACCGGAATACAATAGAATACCTCCAGAACATGAGACCAGACGAGTGCTGCTTGGATTGTGGAGAGTTGAGGAACAAGCTAGTCAACAGTTGAGGCGGGTTACGACACTACTACTACGCGAGTACAACCTGACGATTATGACATTACCCAGATTGGAAATCACAGATCGTGCTCTACCCCATGGGACGACCTTCACTCGGACGATACTCGCGAACTAGCAGCCCCTGATCTCCCAAAAGTCCGTATCAAGGTAGATTAGATATTATTAACGAGGATATCCTATCGTAAATTCCGTGTATATAAAGGACTAGTCCGACGCCTTAGAACTGCGTGGGCCAGGTTATAACCGACTAAACTGAAGAGCATGAGCAAAGAACTCACCCGAATCTGGTACGTCCCACTTGCTTTGGTGAGATAGCGTACCCATTTGATACTGTGATAATTGCTTTTCTCGAATACCTTCAAAAAGCGAACAGTCAGCCCAGATGCTGTGAACATCAGGACCTGGAAGTCGACGTCGATTGGCGGCCGAGCCCACACTTGTCGAACTGTCGTGGAAGTGAGTTCAGCGGATGCCGTGAATGTACACTCTTGGCCGCCTTGTATACGGGGGATCCTAGTGCAATAGATTAACCTCACTATCGCTCAAGTGATACAACTTGACATACTTCCAGATCACGACGTTTTCCGCAGGGACATACTTGGCTTTACCATTAGCGACTTTGCAATCTACGGTCGTCGTGTTCAGTGGAGTCGGTATTCTGAGTACAACATCGGTAGCGGAGAGTTTATTGCCAAAATTTGCCTTGATGGAGACCGTATAGGAAACTTGTGAGGTACCGATTTCGTTGACAGTAGCAATTACGCGCAGCGGAAGCTTCACGTTCGACGTTGCTCTATACCTAGACGAACAAGGCATTCAAGTTCAATTTCACAAAAAACAAGATGGTCGCCGCTCGCCTCATAAGTTCAAACTCGCCATCAGGTGGGATGAAGCTGATGGTTCGATTGGAATCAAATTCATTAAGGCGGACACATTGGTGGAATCGACAATCGTCTAGCTCCACACCATCACCTCCACCGGCACCACGATCGTTTTTATCAATGACCAACTTATCATTGAGACCGAATTTGCACTCAGGTGTGCCGGTCAAATAGGCCCGCATTTGTATGTGGCCGTCGACATCCGCCCGGAGGGTGGTCCCTGTAACGAGAATTTGAGAGCACTCGGCAGAATATGAGTTCGTGCAACTGACCTTTGGCACTCATACTGAGGTTGACTGTCTCTACAACATCGACGAATGCTTCGTTCTTTTTGTACTTAACATCACCACGTCGCCAACTCGTCGCGCCTGTCGCTTGCACGGTGATCTTCGCAGACTCCTCCTTTAACACGAATGAACTCAAGCGCAGATGAAGTCCAGAAAGAGCGTACGGCGACATGTGGAGATGACATGACACTCTCCGTTGTGATATAGCTCTTCAGTGTATCTGTCTCACTGTTTTGCGGATAACCAAAGTCGTTGATTTCTAAGATGCCACGTGAGATAGTGAAGAGGATAAGACTCGTCACAGATCATACCGTCTATCAATTCATAGATCAAGACAAAATTATTCTTGACGGATTCCTCATCAACTTTTCCAAAGTAAGATTTAGCGATCGTGATGAAACGGTAGCAGTACTCGAATACGAGAGCGGCATTGGCATTGGTCCTAGCACGTGTTGTGGTCAAGGTAGTATATTAAGGAACTGTCTAGCTTACTTGGTAACAGCAACGACATAGAGATTATTGACGCGAACATGAAAAAAGCTCGTAGAGCCTAACGTGATTATAGGTGATCTCACGTCACTGTTGGACACGACCTGTATTCGGAATACATCCGCTATTGAACGCCTGAAAAGAATGGTCAACACAACCAGCAACCACGTGAAGAGGTGGAAGTCATACTTGAAATCCGACCGATATAGACGAGATATCAAGACCTGGACGTAGAAGCCAAAATCAACACTCCAGGGTATTATCGGCGGAACGTACAGTGACAAACCTCTCCTTTTTGGTTGAAGATGAAGAATGCCTTTGAAGTATGTGAGGTTCTACTGCCCTATCCACCCCCTCTAAATGGTCCTTGAAGACTTACCGAAATCATTGTAGTAGTCAAAGTAAACGTGACTGTAAACCGTGTTTGAAACACTCGCTACCTACGACCCCCAATCATGGGGGTTGTATTCATATTAGGAAATTGCTCTCCCTTGTAATCCCTTGTCGACTCAACCTAGGACAGCCCCGGGCCCAGTGTTTGCCATCCATCTTATGGCAGCGTATGTAGTGGGTTAACCCATCCAAGACACCGTCAAGATGCTACCTGACTGTTCTTTGCCATGGTGAACTTTTTGGATTATCGCTGCGTGTGTTCCTTTCGCCTCAAACACTTTTGACTGTTCCGATGTTTTGGGGAATACAAGGAACTACGCACGGTTCGGTATGCTTTGAGCGGACAATTGTTGGGCTACGATCAGAAGCCTTCTGATTGTAACATCAGCATCATACGCACCGCACTATTAAAAGAGAAGTCGGATAATGGAGTCAGAAGTCGCAAAGCTCTCCCTCTCGCAGCATGTTTCATCCCAGTGTTCTCATCTTGGCTGCTAGCCTGTTCTCTGTCGCGTCCGCAACCCCTTGGAATGCCACCGAATACATGTTCGTATTCGGGGACTCGTACACTGCAGATGGCTACAACATCTCGGCGGGTATAAATTCTCCAAACCCAGGACACGTGAGTGCAAATTGCCCAAGAATACTCCCGTCGTCGTAGTAGACTCATGTTCGCTTAGACATCTGCAAATGGCCTAAACTGGGTTGAATTTTTGAGTAAGATGATATCCTGCATACTACTCCCATTGAGTGATTCACTTGTCCCGTAGCCAGCATTTACAATCAAACCGCAGTCAAGGTTAGCGAGACAACTGCGAGAAAGAGACTAAGCTTAACTGTCCGTCAACGCAGACCTTCAATCTGGCGTACGGCGGTGCCACCATCGATGGTGCTCTAGTTCCTCCGTACCTCCCCACGGTGTTGTATGTGTGGTATGGTGCCCTTCCCTTATTCGTGTCCTCACCGCCCTCTACCAGGTCGGTTGTCGATCAGGTCTCCGAATTTAACGAGTACCTAGCATCAAAACCCGTTGGAGCCCAATGGAATAGCAACAGCAGTCTGTTTGCTATCTGGATTGGTATCAATGATGTCGCAAACTCGGTCGGCTGGGTTAGTGTTTCCCAATGTCACTACTAGGATACATCTAACGCTTAGATGTTTTGACAGACGAACATCACTCAATCCCAGTTCTACGGTACATTGATGAATCGGCTCTTCTCCCAGGTATGGCGGTGATTTACTTCCAGGCTTACACGACTGAACCATTTCAAAGGTGGATGATCTATACAATGCAGGGGCTCGTAACTTCCTGTTCTTGACGGTACCGCCTGTGGACCGTGCACCACTCTTCCTTCAACAGGGGCCTCAAGCAGCAGCGCAAATGGGTACCGACATCGCCAACTACAACACCCAGTTGACGCAAAGCGTGCACAACTTCCAAGCGAACTACACAGATCTCGGCAGCGTCACTGTATTCGACACTCAGCCCATCTTCAACACTCTTCTTGATGGGTGGCAAACATTCGGATTTGTGAATGTTACTGGGTATTGTACTGCGTACGAGTATGGTACCCCTACCAGTACTTATCAAGTAGAGGGTTGTGCCCCCGTATCCAGCTACTTGTGAGTCGCTTTAGTATTGGTTTGGGCCCTTTGACTGATAGAACAACTACGACTCAGCTGGCTGAACACGCTCCATCCGTTATTCACTGTTCACGAGTAAGTGCTTGACGCAGAGCTTACTTGGTACCTCGGTTTGCTAAGGTCCTGTTATTAGCATTTTGGCCAAGGCGATTTCTACCGCTCTCGCTGGTTATCCTGCTACTCAGATCCCTACATAAGTAGAGGAATTTTGCTGTGTTGGTCTGGGGTCGAAATAGATATTAGATGCATGGTCCTCGTGCAATGTGACCGACGGTGCTGCCGAACACGGATGCGTCTGCGTGTCGATAACGGAAGGTGTTCAACGCGCTGACGCGTTGCCCATGGAACCACCTTCAAATGCCTGCGAACCGTGCTAGTGTGACCTCCGGTCCATCCTAAGTAGTTACAACGAGGCTCTAAAACTGCCAACTCACCTCATGACGATCACCGAGTTTGCCATCCTTGTCTTCAAATCACCTCCCAACTTCTCAGATCCCACTCTCCAGTCCCTTTTTCAGAAACTGTCCGCCTGGCAATCGGAATGCTCAGGCTTTCCGCTTTTCTTCTTCACAAACCTAGATGATTCCCATCAGATCCACTTGGTGACAGGATGGGCGAGCGTCGCGGCGCATGAGACGTGGATTCGAGGGGAACGGAATCAGGAGTTGCTCCGCGTTTTCGCGCCGTATGTCGATATGCCGAAGATAAGGATGGTCCATCTAGACGTGGACTTTGAGGCGATTCCTGAGGATGCGGGGGTGATGGTCGTGGAGCGGTATAGCGGCGAAAGGGTGGAGTCAACGCCTTTCCAGCCTGAGAGGTCAGATCTATCGACCTGGTGGTTGTCTGGAAGGGATTTGGCGTGGGGTGATGGTGGAGATATATTTCGCTTTGTCGGCGTTGCTGGGAGCGAGGTGTCCGAAATGCGAGGTGTATCAGTTCCCCTCGAGCGGTGGGTACTGAAAAGAGTTGAATCGTGATCTGGGCGTATCAGTTGTATCAATCTTCAATTAACTGTCCTGTGGTAGTAGCTTGGTTTCCAACAATACTAGGGACCCACATGTTGCAACGAGCCCGAGATTGCGGCGTGACACGAATTGGGCACGAGATGGTCTGATGAATCTGGACTATCTCGTGCCCAATTCGGGTTGCCCTTGGATAGGGAACTTGACTTGGATGCTGCAGAGATTCGCGACACCGAAGACCTAGATATGGAGGAGGTAGAGATCACGGAGGACCAGTGAGCGAGCAGCTAGGGGCACTCGAGTCGCTGGAGGGGGGGGATGTAATGATTACGATTAGCTAAGCGTAATCGTTACACCACACTCCGGGGATATCCGAAAATGGAAATATATTGGGATAGGTGTCAATGTTTGGCAAAAGCCTTTGAATCAAACAGCCACCCACTCCATTATTTTGATCACCTACGACGCACCTCCTCCGAGTTCCGTGCTCGCAGGGAGTGTTCTTTTTTTCGTCCTCTTTTTCCCGCACTTTTTTTCCACTATGGATTCTCTACCCAAGAAACCTCCGAGTTCTCGGGGAAGACATGATCGTGACAAAGACAGAATGAAGAAGAGAGACAGGAGCCATCGTCGGTCTCGACAAAATAAACGGGACGAAGATAGAGATAGGGATAGGGATGGAGACAGAAACCACAGTCGCCGCCACCACCGTCGACGTTCCACATCCCCCACGCAGCCCTCTTCGAAACGACCACGCATGTCCGGCGCAAGTCACAAAGGCAAGGAGCCCATACGCAACGGCGACCCCGAGCCAGGCGAAATAAGAGTCAAACCGCCAGAAATCGGAGACGACTTCATTCCGTTTGGGGTGAGTGACACGGAAGTTTCCCCACGTCAAAAACCTCGATCCGAAAGGGCACGTCAAAAAGAGAGGGCGACGGAACGCGAGTGGGACATAGGAAAACAGCCGAGGACGAGTGATCGGGAGGGCCGTGGCATGAAGAGGAAGTCCGATTCTGCGTTTGATGAAGAGGATGACCGAGCTTACAGAAGAAGACAACGGTTTGGGCCGCACGATGTCAGGAAGGCTCCGTGGGTGTTCCAGGTTGACTGGGATAGTTGTCACAACGTGGCAGAGATGTAAGTGCTTCGAGACTGACTTGATACCCCACGTCATTTAACGCATTAGGTTACATCGCGAAGTGGAGGCTTTCGCCAAGTACATGTTACCAACGCCCGTCGAAGACGAGATTCGTGGCCTCATTATCCAACTCGTCTCAAAAGCGATTACGTCTGCATTTCCGGATGCACGAATATTGCCCTTTGGAAGCTTTGAAACAAAGTTATATTTACCCAATGGGTGTGTGCTTAACCTCATGAAGCCTTGGTACGTAGCCTAACTGCTGCTAGGGACATAGATTTGGTCATAGAGTCCAACTCCATGGCACGGAGTAACAAAGTGAACGTATTACACGCACTCGCAAATACCCTTAGGCGCGCGGGAATCACATCAAAAGTCACCGTCATCTCGAGAGCAAAAGTACCCATAGTGAAGTTTGTCACGGACTTTGGACGTCTAAACGTAGATATCAGCGTCAACCAAGGCAATGGCGTCAAAGCAGGAAAGATCGTCAGCGGCTTCCTGCAAAATATGCGGGGTTGCGGGTTTGCATTACGTTGCCTCATCGTCATCGCAAAGGCATTTCTGAACCAGCGCGGAATGAATGAGGTGTATACTGGTGGCCTAGGAAGTTACAGCATCGTCTGCTTGGCCATCAGTTTTCTGCAGATGCATCCAAAAATACGCAGAGGAGAAATAGAACCGGAAAAGAACCTCGGTGTGCTCGTCATGGAGTTTTTCGAGCTATATGGTTGTTATTTCAACTACGAGGAGGTCGGGATATCGATTAGGAACGGAGGAGCATACTTTAGCAAGAGACAAAGAGGGTGGTATGATTCGTACAAGGGTCTACTTCTTTCCATCGAAGATCCTACGGATACTAGTATGTGGAGGCCTCATGGTCGATAGCATTGATTAACTTCTTTCTTAGCAAACGATATCTCCAAGGGTTCCTATGGTATCAATAAAGTCCGACAAAC
>JBBPRD010000511.1:0-12521 GCA_038092855.1 Boletus piedmontensis
GACCGGAACGGATGCCTTTGGAAGAGAGTAAAATTCTCCGCTTCGTCAGGACGCCTGCCGGGCGAGGGGTTGCAGTTGTACGTGTTGACGGTGGTGAGACATGGATGGAAACAGACGGAGGGCATAACCTTGCTCGCCTCGATTCATGGCCCTCCGCAGACCAGGTCGTAGTCTTAGACGGCGGTGCGTATGGTTTATTATCGGTGCATGATCAATTCTCAGGGCTTTCGGTGACAGGGAAACTTGTTGCTACTTACTCGAGTGAAAACGCCATTTTAACATTGCATTCGACCCCTCCTTCTACTCTCCGGCTTCCTCGCGTCTCATACCTTTTCTCAACGCCATCAAGGGAAGAGCATGAATCTATAGTCGCTCTCACAGAAGACAAATTCATTTTTCACATCCATATTTCCGGTTTCCCCCATCCAATGCTCGTACTTTATTCCTACAACCGCCTCCCGCTTGTGCAAGCGCCGAAGCTCTTAATTGCAGTCGACCCCATGGCATGGAGTAAGACTTCAACTTTGGAAGAACATGATAACTTACTAAGCGTCTCCGACGATGGGGAGCTATGTTTTTGGACTTTGGAGCACGGAAAAAAACCCGAGTGGAGGTGTACAGGAAGAGTAAGGACTGGCAGGACTAGGTCCAAAATGGCAAGTTGTAGCTCAGCGAAAAAGTCTGTGCTAGGTACCGTTCGCTCTGCAGTCCAGCATACTGTTTTGTTCATCTAACACTGTCAGTTTCTGGCCACCCCGACGGGCAGGAGTTGACCATCTGGGATTCCAATGAATCAGAGTTTGCTTCCGGTCTTGAATATCAGAGGATTTTCAGGTGAGCTCAACCTCTCACTCTTTTGGGCACATCTCCATTTCCATACAAAGTGCATCCGAACCTATCTATGACCTCGATTGGACGTCAACTCCAGACAACCAGTCTATACTTGCCGTTGGGTTTTCCCATCACGTTGAGCTCCTATGTCAACAGCGTCAAACGTATTTCGGTGACGATCCTGCCTGGACCATATGCTTCAAGATCGAGGTAGGGAGGTTTGTCTTTCCCTACGTCAATCTGGGTGAATTTTGACTTCGCGCCATCAGATATATTCCCTGCACAATCAGTGATTCAATCTGGCTCGCAAATGGTACTCTACTAGTGGGGGTTGGACATCATATGTTCCTCTATGGCCAGACTCAGTCCTACGAACCCAATTCCCCTACTGAGAGCTTATTCGTCCATGTTGCCAGGATTAATGGCCCTCTCCCAGATTATCATCCCCAAATGCTATTGCAATGTCTTCTATGGGGTGCGGACCTTTGACTGACGTTCACCGTGTCGATCGTTCATCCACTGTGTAGGGAAAATATCACTGGTCAAACGAATTATCATCTCCCTTGGGCAGGCCACGAAAGGAGGGAAAACCTTCTGCTGGGAACCGTTTGCTGTTGAAGCTTACTTGCAAGAGGACGAATTGCTCACCGTGAGTCCGTCCCATCGTCACGTTTGCGAATATGTTTCTTATATTTCCCTCGAGACCAAGAGACCCGCGGGATACTATGGTTTGTTGTTTGGATCTCCAGAGCAATCGGACGCGTGAGCACATAGTCTAATCCCTTCTACACAATTCTTTGCCTGACTCTGGCACAGCGTAGATGAGGCCTTCTCTAGATCCCTGGTAGAATCCCTTATAGAGCAGCTGGAAGTACAGCCACTTCCTCATCTTTCGCCTAATGAACACGCACACCTCATAGTTCTCATACAAACAACGTTAGAGGTGGGTACGCTGAGACTGGCCAGATCACACCGAAGTCTCTGCTAACTGTTTTCTGCTACTTAAGATCGACGAGCAGCAGCGAGCGCTGGATGCCAATGGGCTCCGTTATGTGCTTTCCATGCGCTCATTTTACATCTTAAACCGTCGAATTGCATCAGACCCTGGAAGTCCTCGCTCAGGCGGTGGCATTCCTCGTCAAACGGGCTGGAGAGAACGTCTTCGTTACAGAGACATGATCTGGGCGTTCCACAGCGAAAGCCAGGACCTACTGTTGAATACCTCCGCCGCGGCTTGCAATGGAAAGATGCTGTGGTCGGACGCACGAGCACTTGGTGTATTCATTTGGTTGACCTCAGTCGACACGATGGTGAGATTCCTGCATGATTGTTGATGCACTATTACAAGGATGATCGCCAGAAATCGCACATGGAAATTATTGCCCGAAACGAATATATGGCAGGTGACAATCGGAATCCTACCACATGCTCGCTTTTCTACTTCGCATTAGGAAAAGTGAAATTGGTGCATGGGCTATGGCGTCAGGCAGCATGGCATAAGGAGCAGACGATAATGCTCAAGTTCCTAGCGAACGACTTCACACAGCCGCGCTGGAAGACTGCGGCCCTGAAAAATGCATATGCTTTGTTGAGCAAGCAACGATTTGGTTCGTAGATATTTCCTGTTATAATATGCTGCTGACAACTCGGGGCTCAGAATATGCAGCTGCCTTTTTCCTTCTCGGAGGAAGCTTGAAAGATGCCGTCAACGTTTGTCTCAAACAGCTCTCTGACTTTCAACTTGCTGTAGCCCTAGCACGTGTAGTCGAAGGCAACGACGGACGAGTATTGCATGACATCCTGAACAACACTGTATTGCCCATTGCCTTCCGCGAAGGGAACAGATGGCTGGGAAGTTGGGCATTCTGGCTTCTACGACGCAGAGATCTGTCTGTCAGGATCCTCCTAGTAAGTCATGAGCCCGAATTATTCATGTAATCCCCTTACCCTCCCAAGACCCCCTTGCGAGATCTGGCCGATTCTCTAAAAATGCAAAACCTTGAAATAGGTGAACCACACTTTGACGACCCAAGTCTTGCGCTCTTGTTCTCTCAATTGCGATCCAAGACGCTACAGACTGCGGCAGGGACTAGTGAGATCTCCGGAAGGAGAGAGTTTAACTTTATCCTACAGGTTGCGCGAGTGTTCTGTCGGATGGGTGAGTGTTATCTGTTCTACTCTCGCGCCGCATGACTTGATTTGACGTTCGTGTAGGTTGCCATGTTCTGGCGCTCCACCTTGTTCGTTCATGGTCCTTCGAGCGACCAACAACAGCTGCGCGAAACGATGTAGTTCAAGTACAGGCGCCACCGAGCCCAAGATTGACACGCCGGACTCTAGCTAATAGTCCTTTTTCACGCAGAAGATCTTCTATCCTGATCGATATGGACGTGGAGTCCAAGACACTATCGAGGAGGCAATCCCAGGAATTTGCTCCACATAGCGTAGCACAGGAGATTATCAGGGAAGAAAGTGATCTTGCCGCTCGCAAAGCTGGGCTAGGAAGCTTGATAAAATCAGCAAAACATGACGTTCAAGTCCCGGAGTTTGACATGGATGTGTTTTCCGATAGCTTTCGTTGACCGCAATAGAGAGAGGACACATGAATGGAGGGTAACAGACGGAAACGGACTTCACGAGGTACAATGTGCTGTAGCATATATAACCTACTGCTTGAACGACTACTTCTCCACTTCCGCTTCCCGTTTCTTGAGGACAAGGTCCTTACCAGTAACACGCTTCCAGACATCATGGACGTCCTCGACGACGGTTTCGAAGTGAGAAGTTGCATCGTAAGAACGAGTGATGAATATGTTGTCAGCCTCCCCCGAGGACACAGGCGTGTAGAGTGGGCTAACGCTCACAAACCTGTGACAATTAATAGTCAGTACTGTACCTGCCTCAAAAGCGAGACTTTACTTCTCATATATAGGTCCAAGAAGCTGAAGCCCGGGGGTGATCTCCCGCTCTGGTTTATCCGTCTCAACAATGGTACTAACAATGGCGACGTATACGTCCTTAGCGCAGACGTTGTGCGTTGATGAGACCATAGCGATATAGATATCTATACAACGTGAGCCGCGTGACGCAAGAATAGAGTAAATGGTGCATACCATTTCGTCTGTTCACTTGGTTCTGGGGGATAATGATTTGGACACTGTCGCTGTCTTCCGTGCCAGGGATTGGGTGCTTCAATATGCAGATAGCTCGAATGACCCTGCCGTCCTCGACAACGCGTAATTTACCACCTTCGGCCTCTTCACCAGCACCAAAGTAGCTGGGGTCGCCGATGACCTGCTTGGCTTTGACGATTTCGTCGCCACTGCGCACACCGACAAACTCGCCACTCTGACCAGTCACGATCTCATGAACCGGCTTGTCAAGCATGTAGGTTCCACCGTAGATGGCGGATAGACGTGCGAAAGACTGAGGAAGCTCCCCAAGACCATACAACGGGTAGATATAGGGTGACTTGCCATAGCGAGCCATCGAAGAAGTGTAAAGGATGATTCGATCATAAGAGGGACGAGCAGGCTTTGTGATGTAACTAATAAAGTGTCACCAGAAATATAGTCATCTGTGCAGGAATGCTTACTCGTCATCAAGATAGAGGGCCATGGCATGACCAATGAAATCCTGGGTACCAGGTTCAAGACCAAACTTCTCATACACCGTCTTCATGGAGTCCCTATCGAGGTCAATGCCTAACGCAACAAGATAATCCAGTGCTATACGCAGCCAGGCTGATGCACTGACCTTGATGAGTTGCAGGATCCTCGTCCCTCCACCCTTGCAGGAATTCAAAGAACTTCTTAGCACGACGTTTCTCAAAGAGACCCATCAAAGGACTCTTTACAGCTTCTATCTCGGTGCTCGGGACTTTGGAGATTCTACCGTCCCGATAAACAAAGCTTCCTGCGATCTGCTTAAACTCCAGATAGCGCGTCACATCAGTGTGGACGAGGATCTTGGTGAGTTCTCCAGAGGCGATGATGAACTTGGGTATCAGATCAACGGCGTAGTCGCGATCGCGGCCGAGATCCGTAGGTGGGGGCTGATCAGGCCTGAACTTGCGGTAGAGCTAGATGTTGATGTAAGTGAGCAGTCGTGGGCAACGCAGACAATGTTGACGCGTAACTTGCCTGCGTCAAGTTCAAGCTGGCACTATCGCCGCCGTAATAGTCATTTCTATCCATGTGGAGGACCTTTTTTCCCTCGACTGAGAGGAGACCTGACAAGATACACTCTGTCAGACCTGTGCCGAGAACAATGACCTGGGCAGCAAGTCAGCAACACGAAGGAGCCAGCTATCAGATCTCGAGGTTGAATCACATCATACACCTCATCCATGGCCGATTGTTAATTCTCAATTAGACTGTGAGTGGTGATTGTAGGATAGATGAGGTTGTTGGCAAGTAACGAGGGCCAGTGTCAACGAGTTGAGCAATCCGCCAACGGCTTGACTACTTATAGTGGCCACGTGCCCATCGGCAAAGCATAGGCCAACATGCACGTTCAAAGGAGCCCGAAATTTTGTATGGTATTACGCGCGCGGCACTAGCATATGACTCGGTGGAAAATGTAAAGATAACAAAATGCGAGCAACAGTTGTGCGGCGCAAGTTCATGTTAGTGTCGCGGTCAAGTTTCCCCATTGTCAGTATCATACTCCCCATCCTCATCCAACCCGTGTTCCTGTTCAGTTTCCCGTCCGCTTCCGAGTCGCCGGGGTGAACGCCCACGCCGACTTTTATTACCTCTGCTGGATCCAGGTGAGTACTTCTTAGACAACTTCAAAATCGCTACGGCAATCTGGTTAACGAACAGAACGAATACATAGATTATCGGGATCGTACCAGCTTCATTTCTACGATAAAATTCAGCCCAAGACTTCGCGGATCGCTTAGTTCCGTGCTGCCCCATCAAGCGTTGAATGCAGAAACAGATGAACACTCGGGGGGACAATCACGTACAGTTTCAGTAAAAGCTTGCCATCGCTCCTTACGCGACATTTCATCCCAGTGACTCTTGGCGATGAACCTCGCGAGGGTGCACCAATCTCCCCGTGTAAACGAAGAGCCAAATTCTCCCATATCAGCTTCGTCTTCCTCGGTATCGAAGCTGGGATCGCCAGAATCTGAAAATGTTCCTTCAGAATGGAACACGCCTTTCTGGTTACGCGGAGTTTCATTTGCTGACGTTGCTTCGGATTGAACATCGTCGTCCTCGTCCTTCATTTCCTCTTCCACCTCCACCTCCTCTTCTTCATTTTGTTGGTCTTCGTTGTCCTTTGCATAAGTCTCGGAATTGCCGTGATACGTGGCAAGGATCTTGTCGGCGATGTCGTGACGCTGGTGCCAATGTGAAGCCCAAGAAGTGGCACTATGATGGGGTGCCTGGCTCGACTCATTAGGGAATGCAAAAACAAGGTGAAGATATTGTTCACCTTTTCGTGCAGCAGTTCACACAGTTCCTTCTTGGTCAGCGAAGGATCTTGCTTCAAACGCCATATGAGAAACTTGAGGAAGTAGTCACGGTCTTCCTTGGTATATTTATTTCCATTAGTACCAACTTGCACAATTGCGGGAGGGGTTGGGGAGCGTGAGGGGGGATCCGGGAGGGGAATATGAACTTGAGGCGGCATTAAATTGGGGACATCATTAGAAGGTAAGGGTGCAGAGAGGCTATTGAACGTGGCCCTTTGGCGTTTCGGGGGACGAGTCAGTACCGACGTTGTAGTGGTGACGGGCTGAGGGGTAGCACGTTTTCGCCGCGAGGGTTGTGAAGAAACGGAAGAGTGAGTCTTCTTTGAGGGGGACTGGCGTGGAGGTTTTGGTGGAGGAGGACGGGGCGGAGAGAGATGCCGCTTTCGCGCGACTTGGTGAGATGTGCCTTCGCCCTCAACGCGAGGGGGTGACTTGCTCGGCATGAATGGCTTCTTGACAGTTTTTGGTTGCTCGGCTAAACAGGATACAAGGACGTCGAAGCGGTCGTGGTGGTCGAGGTAGTAGTCCTTCCAGAGATTTGCAGCATGGTTATTGACCTCGAGGCATGCAAATAAGTGAAGAAGGGACAAAGGATGGCAGGAGACACGACCTACCCCATGAAGACCCTCAAGAGCCTGTCTGTAAGTCTTGCCAGTCTGTCTGCTCTCGTGAAGTGCTTGAGCGAGAATGGTATCGTCGTTTGGGGATGAACCGACAGGTGTGCTCAGACGGAAAAAATCCTGTATGATCTGCTGGGGGACGATGGAGGAGAAGTCGAGCGGGTGAGAGTTGTGGTTTTGGTAGTATTGGGGAGGGTTCGGATAGCTCTGGGCCTGCATCTGAGGCACTGAGGAAGGAGCAGACGGGAGCTGGACTGGCTGGGACTGTTGCCAGGGCGATCCAAGAAACTGCTGAGGCTGATTTTGGGGGAGCATCTGGAGCCAGTTGTCGCGGTGAAGAGACTGTTGGAGTGGATTGCCATGAGCTGGAAAGTGATCAATGGGCACACCGTTCGCACTCGCCGCCGGGTTCATCGTCGTCTCCTGCAAATGACATTGGCATTACAACCACATCATACCACCCCACGTGATCTCAAGCGTACACTCGGATCGGCTCTCGGAGTGCATCTCCTCCCCACCCACCATGTCATTAATCGTCCCGCGCACCATCGCATCTCGTCGTGCGTACGCGACGCTCTCAGCCTTGAATCATCCCGCCCGTATAAGGGCAGAGAAGCTGTCTGCAGAGTGGAAGGGCACACACGCAACCGGTGGAAACACCAAAAACTACATTGGCGGTGAGTTTGTCGAGAGTAAGGCGGTCGTCTGGCATGACGTTGTCGATCCGGTTTGTCTCAGTCCCCTTCTATCTCCTCCCATGAACCTATTCCGTTGCTTCAGTCAACACAAACACTGCTCACTCGCGTCCCCGAGACCACCCCCACCGAGTTTGAACGAGCTGTCGATGCTGCTTCCCAGGCCTACAAGACTTGGAGCAGACAAAGCGTCTTGTCCCGCCAGCGTTTCGCCATCGAGTCTGTTTTCTTCCTCCTGTATCATTTCCTTATTCATCTCATACCTGGCTAGGCTACAAAACCAAATACGCCAAAATGCAGATTCCCTAGCCGCTAGTATCGTCTTGGAACAGGGAAAGACTTTGGCAGGTGTGCTCGTCCTCGTATCCGCCAGCAGCAGCACTGAATTGTCATTCATAAAGATGCACATGGCGACGTCCTCCGTGGCCTCCAAGTTGTCGAAACTGCAATTGGAATCACCTCGACATTGCTTGGAGATAAAATAGAAGGTGATGCCGACATTTGTCCAGCGTAAACGTACTTATTTTCTACAGTCAGCAAAGATATGGACACTGAAGTTCGCAAAGTGCCCTTGGGCATTTGCGCAAGGTCAGTACCAAGTTACTTTTCATGGCATCCGCGCGTTCGTATTTATGCATCACAGTATCGCACCATTCAATTTTCCTGCGTACGTAGCATCATTTCATTCGATGCTTCGCTGTTCATCCCCCTTAGTATGATTCCGCTGTGGACGATCCCAATGGCCGCCGTCACGGGGAACACCCTTGTCCTCAAACCCTCAGAGCGTGACCCCGGCGCGGCCATGATCATTGCAGAACTCTGTGAACGTTCAGGTAACGCAATTCTGGATTACATCGTCTATTAAGTGCATATTAACATGTCGCGTGGTAGGCTTGCCTGCTGGCGTCGTCAATGTAGTGCATGGAGCTGTTCCCACCGTCAACGCTATCTGTGATCATCCCGCCATAAAGGCGATAAGTTTTGTTGGTGGCGATCGTGCCGGTCGGCATATCTACGAAAGGCGAGTGAGAGGACCTGTCGAGTACCATAATCATCACATCATAGCTGACCTTTGGATCAGAGGCACCAGGAATGGCAAACGCGTTCAGGTAAGTTTACTCCACCAGATGAAATATATAAGTTATCATTATCTTGTCTAGGCGAATATGGGTGCCAAAAATCATGCAGTATTGACGCCTGACGGTAAACGCAAGTTATTGGAACCTGGGCTGCTGCTAATAACCTGTATAGCGAATAAGAACCTCGCGTTGAACTCGATCATAGGGGCGGCTTTCGGCGGTAAGGCACTTTTAGTCATAACCTTCAGATAAGTGAATTTTGGCGACCAGCTGCTGGGCAAAGATGTATGGCTGTCTCTGTAGGTGAGTATGTCTTGGGGAAAGTTAGGCGACCTGAACTAGAAGGAACACGTTACAGTTGTCCTGGTTGGAACCGCACAGTCCTGGGTCCCTGAGTTAGTTGAACGCGCTCGAAAGCTTCAAGTCAACGGAGGATTCGAAAGTGGTGTAGACCTGTATGTGTGCTCTCCGTCCTAGATCAGTGCGAGTTCCACCACCAATTACTGCACAGTGGCCCTCTCATCTCGCCAGCCGCCAAGAGTCGTGTGGAAAGACTCATATCTTCCGCGGCGGAGGAAGGCGGACGTATTCATCTCGACGGACGGGGAATCATTGTACCGAGCTACCCCAATGGCAATTTCGTTGGCCCTACCATTATCGAAGCTACGACCACTATGCAATGCTACCGGTTAGTATCCTTTGTTATCTTGTAACGTGTTGTGTCTAACGCCTCTTGAAGTGAGGAGATTTTCGGTCCTGTGCTTACCGTCGTCTCCGCAGATACATTGGATGACGCTCTTGACATTATCAATACAAACCCCTACGGCAACGGTGCTGTTATTTTTACACAATCCGGCGCAACAGCGCGCAAATTTGAGACAGAAGTGAACGTTGGCCAGATTGGTATCAATGTGCCTATTCCAGTCCCTCTTCCTATGTTTGCTTGGAGTGGTAACAAAGGGAGTGCCCTGGGCGACATTGGATTCTATGGCAAGAGGTAGGTTCCGTCTCGACGGTTGTTTGGTAAGTAATTAACCAACATGCACACAGTGGGATCAATTTCTACACGCAAAATAAGGTTTGCGGGTTCCCACTTGAAAGATATTTCGTGAAATGCTAACGCCCGACACCAGACTACTACAAGCCTCTGGAGAGCTGAAGACGCTGTAGGCGGCAATCGTGCGTCGGTAAACATGCCCACCTTGAACTGATCTACCGTTATCCGTACTGTCGAGGATAAGTCTGGCATTGTTACATTCTACATTATGCTATAGGAATACTGGATATGGACATCCAAGCATTGTCAGTTTTTGCCGATAACCTCGTCGAGGAAAGCTTTAGAAAGCTTTGTACACTCTTTAAAACATCGCTCAAATCCTGTCTGCGCGAGAACAGACACATCAGACCTTGCCCTGAGTTACAACGAAAACCTCACGATATCCCCGTAGTAGGGGTCTGAGATGGGTTCGTCGTCTAGGTATGATCCCCAAAGACGCACAGTTGCAGTTCCTTCTCTTGGTTTCTTTGCTGTCAGATTGCGAAGATTTGATTCGTCTGCAGCAAGGATGTACTGGAATTTGCTGAAATCTGCCTCTTTCACCTGGCGTGCAGAGTGATCGATCGGTATGTTGTGCTGGATCCCAGTCAACCCGAGTTCTGCAGTTATTCGTAGTCCGAACTCTCACCTTTTTACACGTCGAAATGGTCCTGCAGTCACCCAAATAGGTGGTTAGAAGCCTCGACGTCGACTGTTGGAAGGTGTATACCTGTTATCTGGATCCTCGCCAACGTGGTATGCTCCAGTGCCCGCACTGTCGACTTCGATGTCGATTCCTCGCTTTGCGGCTTCATGTCTGAGCACGGCTTCCCCCATGGGAGAGCGACAGATGTTACCCAGACAGATGATGAGGACTGACAAGGTCATTGATGTCAGTGACGGTATGTTGGCTATGGCAATCGGCAGGTCAGCCAGGCTGAGGTCGGAGTCGATCCGACTTCCCCACGGGTAAGCCTGGTAGCAGCATCCATTGGCTTTCCAAACATGCCTTCACCGCCGATCCAGGTGTTCCTCACCACAATTGCCTCCCAGCCAGTCCTCCGAAAGCGTCAAGGTCAGTTGCGCGTGACAACTTTATTGCTGGGCTTTGGTCGAGAGTCATGGATCATCCTCATAGAATACATCCTGCGCATTTTACAGACCAAGAAGATCCCGTTCACTTCTTACGACTTGGCTTCAGACGAAGACGCCAAACGCTTGTGGAAGAGAAAGGCACCACTTGGTCCGTGATGTTTAGCCTCGTGGACGGTAACTGTTTCAGGTTCTGATCTAGCATAGATAAGCAGCAGTTACCCGGCATACTCGTCGGGGGCAGGTACCCAGGTGTGCGTAGACTAGGTTCAAACGCACATGTCGACCGATCAATAACCGAGATATCGTGCACAGGGCTTTGACGCATTGTTAGCATCGCCTATTTTGCCATGTCGTCCATCCTGCTGATCTCCAGCCATCAGCGAAGAAGCCGTCGAGTATGACGAGCTAGATATTTTTTTACGACTCAAGGAAAACTGGAATGCAGACGTCGACGAAGACCGTCCTGCGCCCGTCGCAAAACCTGTTGGTGTTCCAGGAGCGGTTCCTGTGTCTCAGATGACCCCAGAGCATCACAAACCCAAGTTTTTTCCTCAAGATCCCGACACCCCGTTGAAGCCAGTAAACAAGCGAAATGATTTTGATATCAGCACAGAGCTCGAAGGCTTTGGACTGCAGGGGGTAAGAGTCACAGACGACGATTTGACACAACTAGTCAAGGATCTTGGTCTTGATGGCGATGAGGCGGCGGACATGGTACGGAGTCTGGGGGGAGAGGCAGGGACAGGCAATCCCCCGAAGCCGGCCGTTGAAGACAAACCCGAGGCAGAGGCAACGAAAGAAATTGAACCCGGTAAAGTGAAAGAATCTATACAGAATGAGAGTAGTGTATCTGTGTAATTACATGCCTGATGTAAAATACGGTCAAGAGCGATTTGTACTATAGAGACATGTACATGTCGAAGAGAACGCGGTTCAGGATAATGAATTTAGATTCATGAAACTGGTGTCAGAGTTTGCAGGATGGCATGTTAACGAGGAAGCCGCCATCCAGTGTAATTGTTGCGCCGTTGACATACGCGCCAGCCCGACTCGCGAGGAAGAGAGCAGTGCCCCCGATGTCCTCTGGAGTGCCTAGGCGGTTGGTTGGAATTTGCGATATGAACATGTCTCCCGCAGTGTCTAGCATTTCAGCGGTCACTGCTCAAGCACTCACTTATCCAGGATCACATTGATTTGCAAACCAAGCCTACTTACGTTTGCTCCGGAAGGCTCCTGAGGACGGAGGTGGTCAAATTGGCCAACTACACAGGAGAATTCAACGCACCACAGGCGATGGTATTGCTTAATATCCCTTCCTTCCCGAGCCGTCCCGCGAGGTGGCGACTCAAGTGATGAAGTCCTGCCTTTGCGGCAGAATATGCATAGGTATCGTGATCGGGAACACCCAGACCTTCAATACTACCGATCTGATGAAGGGTGGGTTATCAAGTCGAGAGACGAGGTCCTGCGCGTACATTAATGATTCGGGACGGGTCATTGAAGACATTCTCAGTTTGACCACCCCGAGCGGCACCGGCGCGGAGAAGAGGTAGGAGTCTCTGTGTTAAAGTGAAGACTCTTTGCAGATTTAATGTGAGGACTTTTGAAAAGCCTTCATCCTGTGTCGCACGTCAGCTTCGGGTCAAGATAGAGCCTGCCAACGGACCGACCGGATACTCA
>JBBPRD010000512.1:0-12519 GCA_038092855.1 Boletus piedmontensis
TTAAAGACTGCCAGGATGTCGTTACCGTCCACCCTGACAGTTTCAACACCGTATCCAGGCCCGCGTGCGGCTATGCCATCGCCATGATACTGTTCCTGCGCAGGCGTTGAAATTGCGAAACCGTTATTACGTGCCAAGAAGAGTGTCGGTGATGGAATTGTCGAAGCAAGAAGCATTCCCGCGTGGAAGTCACCTTCCGAAGCGGCACCTTCACCGAAAAACACACACGCTATATTCTTGTTTCGTCTTGCCGGATCACGCTTAAGTGCAAATCCGACACCTGCCGCTTGTGGTATCTGAGTTGCAAGTGGAGAGGAGATGGTATGAAAGTGATGTTTAACAGATCCATAGTGCTGTATGGAGAGGTTGACACGCAAGGTTAACTAAATGAGAAGGAAGTGCATACCACAGGCATTTGACGACCTTTTCCACTTGTGTCCTCGTGGTTTCCGAAGCATTGTGCCATGGCAGCGTTTATGCCAAAGCCTCTCCATAGGAGTACACCCATTTCACGGTATTGACCTGTTTGCTCGTAATTGGAGTAAGTGTACTGGAATATAACAAAACTCCTACCTAGGACTCTTGTGTGACGTGAGGAAGCGGCAAGATGGAAATGGACAAGAATACGCACTCATCATCGTTGGCCAAAGCTGCGGCGGCACCGATTATAGTAGCTTCCTCGCCATACTAGGAGAATGGTCAGGAGTTCGCGAAGGTCGACAGTAAATATCTCACCGAGGTCATCTGGGGAGGAGAGTTTGATTAGATCTGTCTTGGGAAATGAGCGGTGGAGGTGACGTACATAGAAAGATATTTTGCCTTGACGTTGGACGTTGTATAGGATATTGTCCATCATTGGCAAGAGCTGCATGCTTTCATATCTTGAGACAGGAAATGTCAGGTTGGATTGTCAAGCTAAGCGCGAACATGGGAACGCACAACTTGCGAGCAAACTCGGGGGTGATCTACATAGGCCCGTAAGTAGAAGAGACGTTGAGAAAGAGGGAAAGAGACGAACGTCTGGTAGCTCTGCCCCTTCAATAGGAATGCCGACGCCATCTAGTACTCTATAGGTAGGTATCTGGCCTGACCCTTGTGTGATGGAGTTGAAGAAGTGGAGCTTTGGCAACACAGGTGAACTCGAAGCGGGGAGGTGGTCCCTGAGAGATAGTTTGGTCGCAGCGGTCGCAAGTGCTCTTGCACGCGAAGGGGCTCTGGCGAGGAGAAGCGAAGAACTGAACATTTGCGGGACAAGTTCTGGCTCGGAACTTGGCCATGGCTCATGGGGAGAATATGCATCATTACGTAGTCAAGCAAGTCCCATGATCAACATTCCGCCGGCAGCTTGAGAGCCTCCTCCGCTGCCTTTTTCCGACTTCCCAACATCAATGTCACGTAGTCTGCACCACCCAAAACATGATCTTTCTGCGTGCCCTTCGTGCTAGACCTCGCCTTGGCCTTGGATTTCAAGCCAGCGCGTTTCTTGGCTGACTGAACCGGTGGCACCGATGGAGCAACTGATTTTGGCTGGATGGTCGACGAAGAAGCGGTCTTTTTCTGTGCGGACGATGGGTAGGCGATAGATCTAAGCCTGACGAGGGCAGACTCACTGCGACTCGTTTGTGTAGTTTAGCGCTGTGACCCATGTCGAGAGTCCAATGAGGCCGGATATTCCCACGAATCTGCCCGGACGCGAATTCAAAAAGTCGCTTCTTGTTTTTGCTTTGCCTCTTCACGTCTACCATGTCTCTCCCTCAGCCCGTCCCCCCATCCTGGAAGGTCTATCTCTTCCTCTCACCTCATGCGTCCATTCTGACCATTCCTTGTTCTCTAGGATCTCGGAAAGTCCTCCAATGACTTGTTGTCCAAGGACTACCCCTTCTCCGGCACCTCCCTCGAGGTCAAAACCAAGACGCCATCCAAGGTCGCCTTCAAGGTCGCTGGTCTCCGTGACTCCAAGACCCTGGGCATCACTGGTGATCTCGAGGCAAAGTATGCCGATCCCAAGAACGGCCTGGTCTTCACCCAGACCTGGACAACCTCTAACATCCTCAAGTCTCAAATCGAGCTCGAAAATTACATTGCCAAGGGTTTGAAACTCGATCTCAACACCTCGTTGATCCCCGACAAGGGCTCAAAATCCGCTCTCTTTAACGTCATCTACAAACAGTCGGGCGTTCACACGCGTGGTGCTCTTGACGTCTTCAAGGTTTCATTTCATTCCGTTTTGCTTCCCCTTGTCTATTCTTAGCTCGTACATAGGGCCCAACTTTCACCGCAGACACCGTCTTCGGTCGTGATGGTCTCCTTTTTGGTGCCGAGGCTGCCTATAATGTCACCGAGGGCAAGGTTACCCGCTACGCCGCAGCTATCGGTTACAATGCTCCTGAGTACGCCGTCACTGTCCACGGTCTCAACAACCTCAACACCTTCTCCGCGAGCTATTACCACCGCGTTAGTCCCGACGTCGAAGCTGGTGCCAAGGCTGTTTATGACACCAAGTCAACAACTTCTGGTGTTGCTCTTGAAGTCGGTGCCAAGGCGTAAGTCTTGTTGACGCGTATTGCATCATCCACTTGACCAACTTTTTTTTTTCTTCAGCTTCCTTGACTCTGCCGCGTTCGTCAAGGCCAAGATTAACAATTCAGGCGTCCTTGCTCTTGGTATGCCGCCTACCTTCATACAAGTTTTATACAACTCACGAGGCACGTAGGCTACACTCAGACCCTCCGGCCAGGTGTGAAGGCCTCGTTCGGTCTTGCTCTGGATACTCAACGACTGAACGACATTACCCCTATCGGCCCTGCCCACAAGGTCGGCGCCTCTATTACCTTCGACGCGTAAAATTATTTCAGAGTGACGATAATTGGATGTGTCTCTGCGTTTAGTAATGCATTAGATGTTGAAATTTTCTAGTGTGAACCCTGGCTGCAATGCTGGATGGATGAGTGAAACTCTGAACACTAAGCTACTATCTTTAAATGCGTACACTACCAAATGTCGTCCAACTACCTCTATCAACGTCAGGTCTCGGGTTACCGCTATCACGCGAATACATCGTGAAGCCACGTTTCATAGTCGTACTCCGGTTCTCCAACTTCATTCTTGGATAAAGGTAGGACCTCCCGTAGATAATCAATGGCACTGATGGAAAGCTGAGCTAACCTCATATCCAGCTCGGTCACGAATGGCTGCAAAGAATCCTCAAATCGATCGGCATGTTCACGTGGACAATACACACCTTGTCTCCGGCAATTCCACGGAAAGATTCTCGAAGCTGTTCGGGCGAAGTTTGGTCTTCAGTGATGTCCACCTACATCAAACCGTCGTTGGTGTTTTGCAGCAAGCTACCACAATAACTGCGAACGCATACCAAAAGATTGATGAAAGCTTCAAAGGTCACTGCCCCGTAGTCTTGGACCAGCTGATCGTAGATGTACACCAAATCCTCGTCCTGCATTCATTTTTCAGAATGTCAGTCTGCAAATGACAAGTTCTGGCGCACCGAGTATATGATGCCAAGACTGGCGAGGGCTGCACTGAATTCTGACAGGATGAGAGTGTTGGTTTCGTCTCGGTCAAAGTACCGGAATGTGCTTTCGAATTGCTCCAGCTGGGCAGGCGTCAAGTTGGTCATGTTTCTCGATACGATCTGTCACACGTTAGTATGTTTCATAATGCGAGGAACAGCGACAGCGAGAAGAAATACGCGCTTGATTGTCGATGAAAGAAATCTTCTTAGCGATGGCCTGAGTGACTAGTTCGAGTTCAAAGTCGAGGTCTTGCCAAGTAAACACAGTATAGTCGTTTTCCTCGACGTTGGCTTCAGTACAATCCTTCTCAGCCTTTGCTACACGAGCCAGGGCGTCAGCTAGCCCGGGAACTCGGAGTTGTATCTTCCGAATTTGCTCTTGCTGCTCCTTCAGGGAGACAAAGACCTTGGTCAAACAAAGAAACCAAAGGAAATGGTATGATAAACCTCCAGCGGGCCCTCGACACTTGCCAGATCAAGCGAAATGCTGTGTAGGCGTTGCGAGAAATCGTTGGCGAGATCTGCAAAATGCTTTCGGAGAGATTCCTTGATCCTAGGAACTGTAAGATGCCGTAGCATACCGCGCAGTGGCATACGTACTGTCGTATTTGTGCATTTATTGATCGAGAACGTTTTGCTTCTGATTCCAGTAGCTCATTCCATGCACTATCTATATCCTAATAATCTTGAGTGAGCGCGAGACGAAAAAAAAATTCAGCTCTGCTAACCGAAAGTGCGAGTCCAACAGGAGGGACATATTCCCTCAATCCATACGTCCGAAGTTTCGTTTGGATATTGCCAAAAAGGGTGGTGACATCTTGTCGTTCTGTGACCCAAATGCGCTTTCTCGTTTGTTTATATGCCGTAAAGGCTGTGGATTGACCCTTGGCGTCCGTGTATGTGCCAGTGAATCTGCTTGCCCTCCACTGTTCCTGGACTTCGGCCAGTGCACAAAGCAACTATAGACGACAGTCAGACCGAAACGAAAGTGATCCATGAAACACGGCGAACGTTGCGAGCCCTGCGCTCATAATCATTCTTGCTTGTCCACACCGACTGCATGAGTTCCGCAAATTTCTCGACGCGTCGGGAGACAGTTTCCGCCTGATCTATATAGGTAATTTATGAATCATAAGATCTTCGAGAACACACCAACTGACCCATCGTGGAGAAAGCATGGAAAAAACTGGCAATATAGGTCATGACACTACGTTCGTCTGGGCGGTCCGAGTCACATAGATCTTCAACTTCTAGCAGTTGCTGGAAAAGATACCTTAAAGACGGGCGCGAATCAAGTTAAGACAACACTGACAGGAATGCCAAGATGATCAGCGGCAACCTGGAATGCCAGGCGCGTATTTCCGTGTCGATCTGACTAAGTTGATGTCACTCCCGGGGAATAAGAGGAAAAGAAACCTCTTACCTTGTCCAGCTTGTCGTAATCAAGAAGGTCCGGACGATGGCAATGAATAAGGGCACATCTAAAAAGGATGAGTTGGAAATTTAGGCGAAGAAGGGCGGATGCTTACAGTGCAAGTCCATCTGACCAGCTAACAGAGAAATCCTGAACATCGACTTCTTTATACGGGGCCGTTTTTCGCTGACACCAAAGCAGAAGCCCTTCTTTGGCTGAGAGACCCTCCGCGCTTAGAATGACCGTCAGATAATCACTACCCCGTATTTTGCGCACCATTCACCTGATATCTGCAATTGTGAAGCGTAGGACCAATGTCCATATCATGCCCAAAATAAGTTTCAAGTTACCATCCATGATATCTGTATCAGATCTTGCTGAGCAATAGAAACATGCGATATCTTGTTCAAGACGACAACACCTTCAGGACCAATGTTGGTCAGTTTGATACCCCTCTGTCTGATGAACTCCAGCGCCTTGTTCACGTTCTCTGCTTTTTGAACGCGCATTCTTGGATTCCTGTTATATCTTCCGAGCGAGGTATCTCCTGAAAGTGACTTGAGCCCCGACATCATACAGGGGATGGGTGGCCATTACCCATGATCTCCTGTCCGATGGGACGAGGATGAACAGCCGAACTATAGAATAAGATAGAAGAGTTCGACGGACCATTAATTGAATCAGGCGCACACCATCCGAGAGATCCTCCACCAGCGAACGCATAGGCGGGTATCCATTGGCCTCCAATTTGGTGTTGAGCCTGGAGATTTGGGTTAGGGATGCGGGCCTTGAACGATGCGCAACATGAGACATGGGTGCACCATTTACAAAATGTTCGCTCTTGGGTTGAGTCCATCAGCGTCTCGTATTTCCTTGGGGTATCAGTGGCAGCTCCTGCGGCCACGACCACAGATGAATGAGCAGAGGCTTGTCTCTGGAACGAGCAATTCGAGCTGGAAAAGCACTGGAATACACGAGCTATTGGATGTCAGAGCCAAAGTCTAGTGCAGGAGAGATTGCTAGTAAACGCGTATTTGACGCCCTGATTACATATTCCCGGTATGTCGACACGCGCGACTTCACGCACCACCACCATCTTGATCCTCGTCCGTCATGGCTGCAACCCAGTTTGACCGAATATATTATGGTTTATTGCCAGAAGTCGGCAGTAAGTGAAACTCTCTATGAAAAGCGTTTTCAGGTTCATGGCCACTCCCAGAATTGCGACTCGCGAGCAGTGGTATGGCTTGGAAAGGCGAAGAAAACGAGACAGTGAAAGCAATACCTGCCGATGAGATCAAATGGGTGCAGTGGTTCCGCGTCGCGAGGAACTTTCAACTCAGAGTCGGGCTCAAGGATAGGCGGAGAGAAACGTTTGACGGTTTCGTGCGTGAAGTGCGCGGAAAGCCCTCGTTCTTGAAGAGAGAAGTTAACGAATAGCTCTTACTATAGGACCACGACAAACTCGCAAGTTTACTCAAGCAACACTTTGGCGTGACGTTGGAGATAAAGGACGTAACATTCAAAGGATGGAACTGGGGAGTCACCGACATTCAAGGTTTGCTTTCAGAGGACCTACAAGATGGCCTGCCAGTTCTCATTTTTGTGCAGGACAAGACCTAGCTTTCCTGGTGTCAAATAAGACTGCCTTTGAGTTACCTCTGAAGCAAGTCGCCAATTCCAACATTGCCGGAAGGACAGAGGTATCCCTCGAGTTCGTGCCTTCATCGTCGGGCGGTAAAAAAGCTTCAAGAAATGCGCCAGATGAGATGGTTGAGATCCGTTTCTACGTCCCTGGTGCCCACACAAAGCTTCGCGGTTCGGAAGCTGGCTCACAGAAGTCTGACGATGAGGATGGTGAGGAGGTCAGCGCAGCTCAAGCATTCCATGATGCCATCAAAGACAAGGCCGAAATCGGACAAGTATCAGGGGATCTCGTTTTGAGCTTCGAGGAGGTACTCGTGCTCACTCCTCGTGGTCGTTACGACGTCGACATGTTCCTCGACTTTCTACGACTGCGCGGAAAGACTTACGATTACAAAATTCTTTATTCAAGCATTTCGAGACTATTCCTACTCCCCAAGGATGATCAACATGTTCTGTTCATTGTGAGTATCCGTTATTTTCTCAATATGACATCCCAACCACGAGTAGCTTGGTCTTAGCACGCCGATCAGACAAGGTCAGACCAGATATCAATATTTGGTCATGCAGTTCGCGCGGGAGGAAGAGACTACCGCCGAACTTAACATGTCTGAGTGCGTTCACAGCGAACCGCTACTTTTACTTCTGGCTGAGTGATCCTACATTAGAGAGGAGATCGCAAAATACGACAGATTGAAAAAGAACTATGAAGACCCCACGTTTGAGGTCGTATCAGGTGTCTTCCGTGCGTTGTCGAAGAAGAAAATTATTGGTTCGGGCACCTTTCAAAGGTAAAATGTTACTGTTTTTTCTCTTTACGTTTTCTGGTTTTAAAGCATATGCAATGGCAGCCGCGACGGGCATCCTGGCATCAAAGCCAATCTCAAAGCTGTTCAAGGGGACCTATTCCTGCTAGAAAAATACGTCTTTTTCGTGTCCAAACAGCCCACACTGGTTGAGCTCTCTGACATCCACCAATGTGTCTTTTCTCGCGTGGGCGCAAGCATGGGCGCCAGTGCTGCACGTACTTTTGACCTCAAGATCGTTACCAAGAGTGGACCAGAATACACATTTACTTCGATCAATAAGGAGGAGCATGAACCCGTGGAGACTTTCCTCAAGGATAAGAAAGTCAAAATAAAAAACGAGATGGTAGCCGACGTAGATATGATGATGGCCGCTGCCGGCGGGGACTCGGACGAGGAAATGCAGAGCGTTGCGAGTAGTGGTGATGAACGACCGAAGCCTCGAGTTGGTGGAAATGAGGATGACAGTGAAGAAGGTGAGTCAG
Source organism: Boletus piedmontensis (assembly GCA_038092855.1). Lineage (NCBI taxonomy): Eukaryota > Fungi > Basidiomycota > Agaricomycetes > Boletales > Boletaceae > Boletus > Boletus piedmontensis. The sequence goes on from JBBPRD010000512.1 coordinate 7,882, forward strand.
AATTGCGCATACATCTGACCTCTGTTGATGATGATAATCGTTTTTTAGACGAGGATTTCCAGGCATCGTCGAGTGACGAGGGTTCGCCTAGCGAGAGCGACTCTGACTCTTCAGGCGGAGTTACGGCGTCAGATGCGAGTGGTGACCGGGAGTTGGCCATGTCTGCGAAAGATGGAAAGAAAAAGCTCACGAAGAAAAAGCCCAAGGCCAAAGCAGACGGGAGCGACGTAGAAGATGAGCCCAAGAAGAAACCTGCCAAGCCGAAAGCTAAGTCTAAACCCAAGAAAGATGACGAAAACGACGCGATGGACGTTGATGACGACGAAAGGCCAAAGCCTAAACCTAAACCTAAGCCCAAAATCAAGGAGGGCGATTCCGATGGGCCAGCTAAGAAGAAACAGAAGACATCGAATTGATGTCTATGTTGCATCATTACCAACGTTTCTGTCATTCTTGCTTCTCATATCTGCAGATTGTTTCTTTCCAACTTATAACAATTGTAGAGTACAGTACGTACATCCATTGATAGGGTATACAAACATAAGCCGCGACTAAGACGACTCACAATCGGACAAAGGGCAGAGCCGTGCAAACAAGCGCGACGCTTTATAGTTACGCATCCCCTTTCCGTTTTGCCAGGAGGGAGCCAGGCTCAAAGGCGATATTGGCGGTTTGTGACTGGCTGAAGGGGGGTGGTACATTGACTAGAGGTTGCGCGGGACGACCAGATACAGACTGTTTTCTGGTTCCAGACCGGGTAAGTGGTTTTGCTTGGGAGAGTGTTTCCCCGGTTTTTGCAAATAGAACATGGCGTTCCTGGTAGAGCACATACGACTAGGACAGATAAGTATTTAGGTCGAGTTGAAGGACATCTAGTTTGCTTACACGAGCGACAAGGATGACCTGCATCCACTTTTCGCCGTCCTTGGGGTTGCAAGAGAATACATGAAGGTAATCCGCAGCATTTTCAAATAACGAAAGATGATCGGTGGATTTCATGGCAAACACAAAAGCCTTCGGTGATTTGTGTCGTCGAGTTACAGAATAGGCATCAAAGTTTGACAGTGAGCACAGGAAGATTTCGTCCTTTCCCTAGATCTGGATGAGCAACACGACAAAGTCAGCTCTACCACATCAAACGTTACCGTGTCCCGCTTCGATAACCATAAGCCGTGTTCGCGAAGTTCCATCCAACGCTTGCTCCACTTTCCCCGTTTGCTCTCCCACTCAACCCAGCCTCGATAAGTGGGGGAACTGGTAGGTATAGCCTGCATTCACCCAATAAGCGATTTTCGTTTTTACCACCCAGAATGACTGACAGAACGACTCAATAGTTGCGCTAGAGGGGTTTGCTTGATAACGAAAGTATTCAATAACTTGTCCTTGTTCCATGAGGCAGAAACATCAGCTAGGAGTTCATAATCCCGTATAGGCCGTTCTGCAACCAACCTCAAATTCAGCGGGAAGGAGAAAGCTAAACGGGAAGTGCCTACCCATGCCATAATCCTGGGCCATCTCAAAAAGCATCCACGTCCCCGATCTATCCAACATGCCTTGACTTGCCACCGTGGCTATTACGTCTCCAGCGTTCGTAGCAGGTGTAATCTCCACCATGTTAAACCGCTGCATGTCCCCAATGAAAATCCTTTGCTGTACCACAGGCACCCTGGACATGTGTTGCGGCGGTGTGGAATCTGATATCGGCAATGGAGGAACGGGTGGTCGTTGCACCGCTCGCTGTACAACATCACTTTCTCTGTCCAAGGATGGTCGAAGAACGCTCGCTAATGGTCTTCGACCGTCCTCACTGACACGGCCCGCCTTGGTGTGTTGCTCATATCCCGCTGCGGCAGTGTCGCGTCCAGCGCGTGCAGTGCGGCTGGAGGTAGCGGCTGTTGCACTACGTCCCAGGCGAGGAGCCGACATTTGTTCGACGGATGGCCGCTGAGTTTCTGTGTGCCGTCCATCAGGTCGATGGAAAGAGCGCATGGACCTCAAAGGTCTATCCTGCGATGATGCCTCGGGAACTCGAGGGGTCCTTTGCTGCAGGTAGGTTTGTTGGTCCGCGTGCCTCCCCCGAGATGAACTTCGAGAGACACCGCTACTATAAGCGGGCACCCGAGGAGAGGAGTTTGTAAGTAGGGAACCGTCCTGGATCAGGGGAGCCGTCGAAGGTGGTGGGCGGGGAGAAGGCTGGAGGTTCGCGAGCTTTCGGGCCAAGTCGTCGACTGGAAACGCCTCAGTGGGTGCAACTCGCGCACCCGACACGGGCGCTGGTGCAGCAGACGCGGACCGTTTTCGAGAAGTTGTTGGCGCAGCTGGTGCGCGGAAAGATTCTGTCGGACGAGCAGGTAGGGGGGGATCTGCAGCTGTCCGAGAACTCTTTGCGCGCTCTAATTTCCGCAGCTGGCGTTCGTTACGTAACTGCCTTCGAATGGACTTCTGAGCGGACAACGCAGTCGGCACTCGCTGAGCCAACGGGACGTCATCATCTGAACCGCCACCAGTCTTTGAGTAGCGTGAACGGGTACGAGAATTTGGACGTGAAGGGGGGTCATTAGACATGCCGTCAAGGCTGTAATAGACAGTGATGCCGTCCGCGTCGTCGTCCGAGGATGAAGTGAAATCTGAGGTGCTCGAGTCCGATGAGGGGGATTTCCCTCGACGTGGCTTATCTCCATTGTTGTCGTCGCCCCCAGTATTACCACCGTATGCGCTAGAAGATTGACCGCCAGAATAACCTCCATTGCGTCTGCTTGCTTCCCGCCTCCTATCCTCGTCTTTCCGGCCACTCTGCCTTTCAGGCTCACTTTGATGCCCACGCCACCCGCCACCATCTTGTGGCGACTCAAGATTTGGTGAACCTGTGACATGAGTGTCGGTTTGAGTGTGTTCGCGAAGCACGTCAACTCTACACATCGTATCAGCGGGTGTCCCAGGTTCAATGTTAACCACTGGGTTGCAAACAGAAGTGTGTGGTGTGGTGCCCATGTCAAGAGGAGGAGAATGGTGCCTTGCTTTGCCACTTGTGGTTGGTTCGACGTCTGGTTCAGAATCGGACAGATCGGAAAGTGATTGGGTATAATAGTCGAAATCTGAATGATAACTCAGCGGGTCGTCTTCTTCAGTAATGTCATCGGCGACTTGGAAAGTCATGGAAGTCTGGTCGTGGTTGTCCCTTGAACTATTTACGTCCATCGAACCTTCTAGCCAGGCAGACGATGCTACCGATGAGGAGCGTGAGAGTGCGCACAAAGAGGGCTCAGAGGTGGTATAAGAAAGCGAGGGAAGAGAATCCATGTCGGCATCGTCACCGGATAATGAACGTGAGGAAGATGTTTCATCACCAAGGGAAGGGGAATTAAGGCCGATTTGCCGAGACACGAAACACGTTTCCGAATTGGCAGTTGTTTGAAGGGCAATAGGCTCCGTCTGCACTGTGGTTTCCTGTAGTGGCGGTTGAAAGCTTGAAGTTTGACTATCCGATGGTCGCGATAGACCCGCACTGGATGGTATGTTTCTCATGAAAAGATTGAACTCAGCACTCAAATCCATATCCCAGGGTTCGTGAGGTAAACGTGCGCCAGGGGTCCCTTTCCGGACCTATTCATTGTACAGTTAGTCCCAACACCTCTTTATAGGATGAGGAAGTGGTACCTTTCTCCCAGAGGTGGGCATGTTCATCTGAGCGAGAGTATACAGAGAAGGGAGGGAAGGACGCGGCGTAAATGCAGGCCTGGTGTACGCGGGACGAGCTTGACCGTGACCAGAAGATCTGGGCCGCGCAACCGTCGGTTGCGGTACGTATACTTGTGGAGATACAACGACAGTGGATGGCGGGGGAACCTGAGATAGACTGGGACGCTCGAATGAGGTGGGGGAGTCCGATGACTGAGGGATAGTGTAGGAGGACAGATTCGCAAATGGATCATCGTCAAGGAGCGATGGAGGGGGCAATTCAAGGAGCGGAGGTTCGCGCAAAACGTCTGAGGATCTGTGAAGGTTAACGGGAGAGCCTGAGCGAGCCCATGAAGGGGAACGGGGAGGATAACTGAAGCTTCCTGCAGAGGAAGGATGTTGCGGCAACGCGGCCGGAAGAAAAGACGGGACTGAAGTCGTTTTTGGTAACGTGACGGAGTGAATCAAGCCTGTTTTTTTCGAGGCGAGAGGTTGGTCCATTGTTAAAGAAAGTGATATAGGACGGTGTGTCTATGAGAGAGAGGTATAGTACTTGGTGAGCATTGACCACAATGTAACCAGTTGCCGAGACCCACCTGGTAGAGCTTGCGAGGATCGCCAAAAACAAGGGCTACCTCTGCGACCACGATGTCCTGCAAGCCAGGTCGTTGAGCACAGCCAGCGGTTGTCACTGTCTCTCCATCACAACAGGGTTGATTTGTGGCAGTGGGAAACGCAGTTTCGCGCGACATGGGATTCAGAGTTTAAACGCTGAGATGTGAGCAATACGCTGGCGAACGTGTCCGCCTTGAGGTTGGTAATGAAACGTAAACGTTAGTTGATGTTGATCTCCAAACTTGATTGAATTTTGACTTGAAACGCTGACACGGTAACTTAGTAGTAGCCATGCCTCGCCAACTCCCCGGCATGTATTGGGACCATGCCAGGCAACGTTACTTT
>JBBPRD010000513.1:0-12515 GCA_038092855.1 Boletus piedmontensis
TTCAGTGAGGTGGCAAGCAATGCTCAGCACGATATGGCCCATCTGTTGGTGGAACTCCATTACAGTGAGTTGTTCTATTGCAGCACTGGTGTATTCCTCATCATGTATGACACGATACAGGCCTTTGACCAATCACAGTATGTGCCCGATTGTCTCTCCATTGGCACTGCGGATTGTGCAGTATCCATCTGCAAAGGTCATTGAGAGCCCAAGCTCATCAAGATGACCAATTGACACGAGCATGTACCCCACCTTGGGTGAGTACAGAACCTCCGTTAACTGCAGCTTCTGTTATAGATACTATTTTTCTTTCTCTTTATTTTTCTTTTCTCATGATCACATGACTTGTCATGTGATTAACCCCTAAGGTAAGGGATCACGAGACCAGATCACGTGACGTTTCGACTTAGAGTAATGAGGCAGCTGTGCACCCTTCTCTACGGAATGGCTCCACTGGGATCTGCTGTGTGATCTCTGGACACATGTATTTAATCTCTGTCAACCCTGAGACCCTGGTGGTTCTTTTTCTCACATTCATCTCCACATGCTTCTCTTCCATTCTGATGCTTCTTAGAAGTCACACCATCTACACATTTATTTAATTACCGTTGATACTTTAACTACATTCATAATTACGCTCTCACGGCCTGTTGGTCCGTGCGCACTTCATAGATAGTATAAGTAGTCTGAATAAACACCGCAAGAACTTCAGTCAAGTTCTTGTCGGAATTCCCCTACTCTTCACTTGTACTCTAAGTCAGTCTCTGGTGGTAATGACCTAGTCTTTATTAGATTAGGGTCACCAACAGCTTCAAGACCTCTATCCCATTTGGGATCTCAATGATCAGATCACCTACTCCGGTAGCACTGAATTTCTGTTTATTTGTGGTGGTAAAAGACTTGGGTGGGATTTGTTGGAGATTTATCATGTGATCTCAGTCTGGGGAGATGTGGCACGTGGTACCAGAGTCATATAGTTCAACACAGGCATTTTCAGTTGCCCAATCATTAACTTCCATAGCAACATTTTCTAGGTTATCTTCAGTGGTGGGAGAGGGGCCAGCACAGCCACTTGATGTCTCATTGTTGACTTCTTGTGCTCAAAGCTCTTCCTCGTCCCATCCATGGCCCCATGGGCCATCATTGCCTATATCTGAAAACCAGTCATTGTCGCCTTTGAGCATGTCATGGCTCATGCCCAGGTATGGTTCCTCTTCATTGGAATCTGACTCAATGGATTCCAGATCCGGCATGGATTCATCATCACTGATGACTCCAAATGTTGGTGACCCTAACCTAATAAAGACTAGGTCGTTACCACCAGATACTGACTTAGAGCACAAGTGAAGAGTAGGGGAATCCCGACAAGAACTTGACTGAAGTTCTTGGGGTGTTTATTGAGACTACTTATATACTGGTATAGAGCGTGCACAGACCAACATGCCATGTGAACGTAACTACCTCTAATAGATAAAGTATCAACAGTGATTAAGTAAATGTGTATATGGTGTGACTTCTAAGAAGCATCAGAATGGAAGAGAAGCACACAGAGATGAACATGGGAATATTTAAATATGTACATGAGAAGAAATGGAAGAAGAACCCTCAGGGTCTTCAGGGTCAACGGAGATTAAATACATGTGTCCGGAGATCGTACCAGAGATCCCATCAGGATGTCACGTGATCTGTGTTAGATAATCATAGTCACGCATACATCATGTGATCATGAGAAAAGGAAAATAAAGTGAAAGAAAAGTAGCGTTCATAATAGACTTGGAGTTGGATCAAATGGATGTCTCAACAGCCTATCTTAATGGAGAACTGGAGGAAGACCTGTATATGCTACCTCCAAATGGTATCCCTATCCAACCTGGATACTGCTGGAAGCTCCGATGTTCCCTGTATGGGCTCAAACAGGCTGGTCGAACCTGGAACAAAACTCTAGATCGAAAGCTTGGAGAACTCAGTTTCACTTGTCTGGATGCTGAAACATGCCTCTATGTCCACCAGAAAGATGAACAGGTCTGCTTCCTTGTGGTCTACATTGATGACCTACTCCTAGCTGCCAGTTCTTGAAAGTTTATGAACTCCATCAAAATGAAACTTTCTTCTAGTTTCAAAATGCAGGATCTTGGAGAAGCCAAATATATCTTAGGAATTGAAATCAAGCAGAATTGTGAGCTTTGGACCATTTCCTTATCCCAATCACAATACTCCTGCACTGTCTTGGAGCGCACCGGCATGTCCACTTGCAAACCTGTGTGGACTTCTATGGCACACAATTCCCAACTCTCTGCAATTGACCCAAATGATGACCATAGCATCCCAGAGATGGTCATTAAAGGATGTTGGGTTTCTTACCTCACTGTCATAGGGTTCCTGATGTACCTCATGCTCAGAACATGCCTGGATATTACATATGCAGTTGGGACACTTAGCCGTTTCAGTGCCAAACCCAAACTGACACACTGGGAAGCAGTAAAACGAGTACTCAGGTATATCCAAGCCATGAAAGATATGGAACCTAGATTTGATGGAATGGAGATTTCAATGGACCTGGACTTCCATGGATATTCTGATGCCGGATGGTCTCAGGATCCCAACAACTCCCAATCCACTTCTGGTTTTCTTTTCATGGGCAATTGTGGAGCCATCTCATGGTCTAGTAAACAACAAAGCATGGTCACACTCTCCACTACCAAGTCAGAATACATTGGACTTAGCAATGCTGGACAACATCTGGCATGGCTACAGACATTCTTTGATGAAGTTGGGCATACACAAAAGGGTCCAATGGAACTATTCTCTGATAACCAAGCTGCTATAATCCTATGTCATAATCCACAGTTCCAAGCACAAACCAAACATATCCAACAAAAGTACCACTTTGTCAGAGATGACCTTGTTGGGAAAGGAGAAGCAATTGTTTGTTACGTCCCAACCAGAGACATGGTGGCCAACATACTCACAAAACCACTTGTGAGAGATCAACACTGGAAGTTCGTCAAAGCTATGGGACTACGGTTATACTTGAGTGGGAGTGACAGTATTCATCAATAATCAAGTCCTGAGCTGTTCTGGTTCCAATGCTTCTGGTTCCAAGATCCTGGTTCTGATGCTTCTGACTTCACATCCCAGAACCCTTTGTTCCAAAGGTGTTCCAGGATTTTTTCCCATACCTTCCAAGGGTTCCAAGACTCTCATCTCAGAACCACTTCCAGAACTGGTTCCAGAACTTTCCTGCACTCTTCCAAGCTTGGAATGCTCGGAATGCTCGGAAACACTCAGAATAACTTTAACTTTTTACTCTTTTCTCAACCAATAATACCTTCTTCTTATGGCATACATTGCACATCATTTTCAGATCTGTTTACATTGCCAATAACATAATATGAGTACACCTCCGCCCACAACATATATATACACTTCTCTTTACTCATACACACCTCAGTTGTTTACTGCCATCTTGGGCAGCGGCTAAGGTAAGTTTCTTTTTCTTATCTTATTTTACCTGTATCTAATGTACTGTAGCTAGGCTATCTCTGCCCTTTTCTTTCAGATTCTGTTACAAGGAGATTCCAGACAATGACTCTCTCAATGATGAGAATGACAAAATGGTTGAGGTTGGCATGGAAATTGATACCAATATGATGCACAAGGGAAGGACAACAGCATTGGTAAGTTTCTCTTTTTTTTTCTATGTTCATGTGCTCATGCTTAGTTGGTGCCATTGTCAAACAGACATTAGTCAGTGTCATACATGTGGATCACAATGCTCAGCCAATGCTAAAGAAGGCCAAGACAGAGCCAGAATGTGCTTCATTTGGAACAATGACCAGCAGAACTACTATAGGCAACCAGGATGCCACAAACAAGTCTCACAGTGATTACAAGAATAGTGACCTACCTGTCCCCACAGATCAGAGGTGAATGAACACATTCATGGACACTGTTATTCTCTGGGCCAGCAGACAATCAAGCATTTGGTCCATTCCTGACAAGACTCTGGCAACAGCTCTCCAAGAAATATTTTCTGTCATCTACCCTGACATTTAGCACAATGTTACTACTCAGGGTGCTGTATTTGGAGTGGTATGTTACTCCCTTATTCATTTTTTCTCATCCTGCTCATTGCTCTTCACTGAAATGTGGACAGGTATTGCAGCATCTGCTTGAGTGGCACAGTGGATTTGGATCCACTGCCCTCATTATGATCATTCACTATTTCTGGGAAATGATCAAGCATACTACAGAGTCAGTGTCATCTAAGACATTGGTCTGCCAAATTGCTGTGCATCTGATTTCTCTGCCACATTTTCCATTCACACATGAAGACTGTGATAATCTCAATCCTACTTGCAATTTTCACTCCGACTTCATCATCAAACTCATTGCAAATGCCCATTTGAGCAAAACCTTCTGTGCTGTCAATGTCCCATCTTTGGGAACTGCAGCACTGCAGAAAGGTTATGGTATGGAGTGTGTCATTGCACTTGCATCAGCTGTGGTAAGATTTTCCTGTGCTATTTAACCTAATGTGCTGATTTTGTTATCAAAGCTTGAGCATACATTCACCCTTGTTTGTGATGATGTCATTAATATCCAGGATGCTGTGAATGAAATGGCAGGGAAGAAGGGGAAGATCACACTGCTGAAAATGCTGAACAAAGTGACCAGAACCATAAGCAAAGGCACATCCATGTTTTCTGTCAATAACTGGGGCAGCAAAACACAGTCATATACCACTGCACTCATCAAGAAGGGTACCGAAAACACTGCTGATATCATTGAGTCTGCATATGCATCACTCAACTGTGCCCCTGCCCATTCTACCAATGATGCTGACATCCTTGATCCATGTGCTTTGCTTTGGTAGTTATTTCCAAAACTTGGTCAGTGTGAACTCAGAGGTAACTGACAATTCTCTAGATTTCATCTTTGCCATTCAGACTGTTCATATCATGGCTGAGTACTATCCCTGAGTCACCACCACCCATTCCCACCAGATTGATTCCCCCCTGTCAACGAGCTCTCATTTTACAAGTTGCTGCCACCTTTTATGACTTTTTCTGATTTTCACCCCCTTTAATCAATTTTTGTACTTATTTTGTTTTTCAAACTTTTTCCAATGATGGACTGATCAGGTTTTTCTACTCATTGAGACAACCTATCTCAAGTGTGATAAGTGCAATAATCAAAGCCGTGCAAGTCAGATTCAAGAGATTGAGTGGCCTTGAGCAACTTGTTCAGGCCCAGACTTATTCCCCCTTAGACTGCTTATCAAGCTGAATAAGTGCAGTCAACGTACATCAGCATTTGGGCCATGGCCTTATCTGAACTTGGTACTCTTAGTCACCAAGAAAAAGTATGAGAATTGGTTAAACAAGTGTAAGGGGCTACTAAGGCACAATAAAGGAGTTTTTCTCAAGCAGATCCAGGATTCACTCGAGCCACAATCAGAAAAGTGGATTAACTAGTCTAAGTATGATAATTTATGTATGATAATCAAGATGCAATCATGAATGAGTGGTGGTCGGCATACTTATTGACATAGAAGGAGTCAAATGTGTCGTATGAATGATGTGGTTTTAATTTGAGTGAGATGGGGCGAGTACCATAGACAGGTATTAGATGTGCTGCACGGTAAATTGAGTCAGTATGGATGATTGCATAGTTCGGTTAACAATCAGGAAGAGTGGCTGGGCGTACAATCCACATTCCAGTGGACTCATCTGCTTCCTCAGCAACCTTATCAAACCAGTGTATGACTGTGCAAGGGTAAGTGATGCCCTTATAGATGAAGGAGAAAAAACAAAAGACATGGGCAATCTCATACCCATGCATCCCCTCTGCATTGGGATCTGTTCCGATAAACACACAGTCATAGCGTGGGGCCTCGCCCCTCCACATTGGACAGGATCGGATGTATTCCTTATGCATCCCACTGGTTCCACTCAAATCACTAGGTGTGTAAAATCTGGATGATGCAGAATTGAAAACGCACACAGTCCCATTATAGCAGGGAAGTTCCAAGTGTGGGACATCCATAATATCGCGTGGATCACTGGGGTTTAGGGATTCAAATAGGAAGTGTCGGAGAAGGATCACCAAGTTGGGAATGGCAAGCTCTACGACTAATGCACGCACAGTTCTAGCATGTTTATATTCTGTAATGTTATGTAAATAAAAACTTCAATGAGTCTGTGACTTGAAAGGACAAACATGCAAAGACATACGTAGCTTTCGTGAGAGCTCAACATGTGCTGCAAGTATGGTTGCACCATGGTCAGCCTTTCCATCCTCATCACTAGCCAAAACACTTGTGGAGGGGTTTGAAATATCACCATTAACAGGACTTGGAGATTTGGAGGTGCATACTACTAAACCATCTGTAGGCACGGTAGGTGGAGCCATTTGAGCTTTAGTGGTTAGAAATCAGCCATTAAGTAACTGATGATTGAGATCTGATTGCATACCCATTAATCCAAGGGCATTCGATAAGCATGTTCCGTTGAACATGCCATGATGGTTGAAGTCAGTCCATACAGCCAAAAGCTTGTCGAGACGCTGATTAGTAACAAGTATTTGACCAAGTGCCTTGTATTTGTTTGATTGGTGGTATGGCTTCTTTACTGCAGTAATATGTTTATTTTCTGTTATGGACGAGCAAAGTCCATTTGGTGTACCAAAGAGCTGGATTAACTCAGGGTAGTGCTTGATAGCATGCTGATGGGGAAGTGAGAACGTTGAAATGACACCCATTGTCTTGAAAACTTCACGGTAGTGGTGGAAACATTGGATGGCATCATCGATGCTACTCAGCATGAAGTCCATTATGACATTCTGACGGACAAGATAGCACATTTCCAAGAATGCACGAAAAGTGCACACAACATCATCTGGGACATAACCTTGAATTGCCACAATGTAAACCTTATGGATTTTGTCACAAAAAATGAACAATATCCATGAAAAAGACTGACAGACCTTCATTAGTGCCTTCGAATCATCACCAGTCCATTGTTTGAATCCTTATCCCTGTGAAAAGCAACGGAGGCCCACAAAAGGTGCTACAGCAGCAATACTATTGTATAACATTTAGTGATACACAACGAAAAGGCCAAATAATAACACAGACCATCTGTTGATGTCATCCATGATGGACTCTGCTCGTCATGTTGATCCTGATGATTGTAGAATGTATTTCTCTACCCAATCAACTAAATGGTCTTTAAATGACCCCTTAATGAGTTGGTGAAGTATATCGGGGGCAATAAGTTGATGTATGTCAGCACGAGGAAAGTCGTTCGTGAATGGCTAGAAAGAGACAGAATTGATCAGTGTCACCACAATTTAGATAGAGAGTATGTACAACAAGGGTGGCAACAATGCCAAAATCATCCTACATTTCATTGACAGTCGCTTGTTGAAACAATGTCTCGGTCAACTGCTTGCAACAATTTATACTATCTGGATCTGAGTCAAGTGTTCTGCACATTGCAGTACAGCTATGATAAGTGTTGTTAGTGCCAATCCCCATGTCTATTCCACTTATTGAGCACTTACCATGCACACTAGCCATGAACAATGCAGGCAAGTAGCACCTGCTCCTCATAATCAGCGATATATGGACCAAGCCCATATATGGTCTTTCAGAAATGTCCATCACCATAGCGTACAATCTCGGGGGTTTTCATTGCTGGCTTTAAACTTTGAAAAATCGTCGACAGTGAGTTGTGAAACAACTGACGATGGAACAATCAAAATTCCTCGTCTGATGAATGCTCTTTCATTGCTACATAGACAGATAAAGTCAGTATAAATATTCATGTGCATGTGAGTTTGGCTGCGTAGCATATATGTAAACTTACTTTTCAGAATGGCCAGAAATCCAATTACGACAACAGCATCTTGATGTGCACGGCAGACAGTATTGTGGACATTACCAATTGACATATAGAGCGGATAATATTCATTATTGCCAGTTGCAACAGATACTGTAGTTTTGTTACTTCCCAAAACCATGGGAACAAACGTAGACCCGTGCGTCCTTGGATTTTCAGCTATTTTATCCTGGATAATATCTCATAAGGCACAAACTCAGGCTATGATGATCAGCCTACCATGTGAAGCCATGCCCAATCACCAGACATGAAGTCTTGATATCGCTGTTCATCACTTTCAACAGAGTATTCCTGGTATGGCTGATAGTTGAATGAATCTTTGAAGTCCAGATTTGCAAGCATGTTGTGAAGGCAGGTGAGGGGATCATGAAACCAAACATCAAATGTTTGGTCCATCCATGGTGGCCGGTTTGGCAATGGTTGATTACCCGGGTATTTAACATAAAATTTCGACCATTTTGTCCCAGCCAATGGAGTGTTGTCGATAACATCATACAGATGTTTTGTGCTTGTGAATGGCAGCATCTGTCATTCAGGATTGTTGGGATTTGCCTCAATTAAAGTTGCTGCCCATATATCCATGAGCGCGTCAATCTGCTTGGCACTCATCTCAGTACGTCGATACAGTAAGTCGGCCATTTCGAATTGGGTATGACTGGTATATGGAGTCCAATCATTATCTGAGGCAGTATGAAGTGGTGGTGGTTGTGCATCAGGCGGAAGAAAATTTCCGTGTGTATCACAAGGTTGTTCTAAGATAAATTTGCTCGTAGCTATTCAAATGGCAAATAGGATGACATTACCATTTAGATGAGGGTGGAGTACTCGGTGCAAGGTGCCATCCATCCTCAGCTCTTCATGGGATTGCAGATTTGGGTCATGATAATCCTCGTTTTCAGCTTCAAATGATCCAGCTTGAAGAGGGAAGTGGGAACACGTCGAAGGATTCAGAGATGAGGAAGGTTCCAAGGGCAACAAACCACCATGGCTGTGGTGAAGAGTTGGGTGGGCTGCCAGGTGGTATTTAGTTCAACCACCGAGGGTTTTGAACCAGCGGTTGCATTCCGGGTGCTTGCACGGAAGTTGCAATGTAGGATTTGCTACGTCCAGGCCATTCCTTCGAGGTAGCATTATAATATTCTAAGAACAGCAAATGTGGTGTTCCTGAGGCTCATTGACTCATTGTTTGTTTGCACTCAGGGTGTGCCACTTACAAAAGGTGACCAAAAAACAACTTCACAGCTTGCCGTCCCACTTCCACTGCCCATTAGCATTTCACTCACTCTGCTCTGAGTTAGCTGTCAGCCCAACTGTGTGTTATTTCCAAATGAGTACTCAACATACCCAGGCGAAGAATGCGACCACTCACCCTGGCGCTATCGTCCTTGCAGCGCAGGGCAAGCGACAGACTAAAGCAGAGAAACAGGCTGATGACAACCAAGTAGCAGCAGAGAAAACCGTGGCTGAGAAAGCTGAACAAGAGTGCGTCATCACTATTGCAAAGTTAGTCATGCAGCTATGTGAAAAGAAGCAGAATGTTGCTGCACCCATAAGTCATGGCACCAACCCATTTATTCCGTTCTTCACCATGACCTAACTTGCATCATTACAGGAGAGTAAAGCCTCTGGTGTGAAAGGCACAAGCACCTGTCCCAATAATAAGTCAAGTGATAGGGCAGTAGAGCAAGGTCGGTAACGGTTGAGTTTTTGCAATGAAATAAGAACTCACTAGCACTGATCTCATAGTAGGCAACATGTGTCAAATATGATCTGAAGGCCCAGGGCAGCCTGAAGTGACAGTGGCCACACCAGCAGGTACAAAATCAAAGAAGGGCAAGACCTCGCTGAAGGCAAAGATCAGTGAAGCAAGCAAGACAATTGATGACTTGGACACCAAAGGCTCACGTGCATTGGAAGCAAACTTGTCACAATATCTGCCAAAGTGGGTACTTACTACTCGCACACCATCACATCAACCATGTTACTTCTTACCGAGTCCATGCTGTTGTTTGTGAACCTGTTGATCACTGACTATGAGTCCACCAACAGGAAATCCATTGGTGGCACGATCAAGGGATGGGCTGCAGTCATCCACAAGAAAACGGCGACACCACAGTCGACGTCTGTGAAGGCTTCAGATACATCAACCTTGGTGTCTATGCTCAACAGTCTGCCTAGCTAAGCAACGACAAAGAGTACTCAAGCTAGTACTACTCAATATTCCGAGACAGATGTTGATATTACAATCAAATTTGGCGGCTTTGATCTTGATTGCGATGAGGGTGACAATAACAACTCAGAGCAGGAGCAAGATGCAATACTTCTCTATGAAGGACTCGGAAAGGAATGTTCAAACAAGAACATCACTTTGGTGTGTGCTTGACATGCTGTCTGTTTCTCCATCTACAAACTATTCACTGAACCAACTGTACTAGGTTGTTCCCTCCACTCCAGACAGCGACTCCAAGATAGAAGCTAGTCAAATCCCTCCCTGGTATGATAACTACGAACGTACCCCTCCTCTGACTTAGCCCCAGGTTCCTTCGCATGTAATGAAGAGAAGGATCGAGGATATTTCAGACAGTGATACCAAAGACAGGGAAATGGTTGAGCCCAACATGGACATTGATACCAATATGCCAGTGACATGTGAAGTAAGAACAACAGCATCAGTAGGTCTCCATTTTTTACTTTGCATTTATGCACTCACGCTTAGTTAATATCACAACAGACATCAGTCAGTGTCATACATGCGGATCACGATACTCAGCTGATGCCAAAGAAGGCCAAGACAGAGCCAGAAGATACTTCACTTGGAACAAAGACCAGAACCTCAGGCACCACAGGCACTGTGAACAAGTCTCGCAGCGATTACAAGAATAGTGACCTACCTATTCCTGCAGATCAGTGGTGGACGAACATATTCATGGACACCATTATTCTCTGGGCTGGGGGACAGTCAAGTATTTGGTCTATTCCTGATGAAACCCTGGCAAGGGCACTCCAAGAAATCTTTTCTGTCATCTACCCCAACGTTCAGTATGAGGTTACTATCCAGGGTGCCGTATTTGGAGTGGTGTGTCATCCATCATCCCTTGCTTCATTTTTTCTCATCCCTTTCATTGCCCTTCACTGAATGTGGATAGGTATCACAGTGTCTGCTTGAGTGGCGCAGCGGATTTGGATCCACTGCCCTCATTATGGTCATTCACTATTTCTGGGAAATTGTCAAGGGTACTACGGAGTTGAAGTCATCTAACACATTGATCCAACAAATCGCCATGCATCTGATTGCCCTGCTGCATTTTCCATTCACCCATGAAGACTGTGACAATCTCAATCCTACTCACAATTTTTGCTCTGACTTCATCATCAAACTCGTTTCGAATGTCCATGTGAGCAAAACCCTCCATGCTGTCAACATCCCATCTTTGGGAACTGCAGCACTGCAGAAAGGTTATGGTATGGAGAGTGTCATTGCGCTTGCATCAGCTGTGGTAATGTTTTATTGCGCTGTTCAATCTGATTGTGCTGATTTTGTTATCAAAGCTTGAGCGTGTGTTCACCCTCATTCGTGATGGTGTCATTAATATCCAGGATGCTGTGAAGGAGATGGCAGAGAAGAAGGGGAAAGTCACACTGCCAAAGATGCTCAACAAAGTGACTGGAAATATGAGCAAAGGCACGTCTATGTTCTCTATCAATAACTGGGGCAGCAAAACGCAGTCGTATACCACTGCACTTGTCAAGAAGGGCCCTGAAAACACCACCAACATTATTCAGTCTGTGTATGCATTGCTCAACCGTGCTCCTGCCCACTCTGCTGCTGGCAGCTGTGATGACACTGAAGTCCTTGATCCATGCACTTTACTTTGGTAATTATTTCTAAAGCTCGGTGCGTACAGAGGTAGTACTAACTGACAATTCTCTAGATTTAATCTGATCATTCATATTACAGCTGAGCATACCAAGTCAACCGCTCATTCACACTAGATGGATCCCCCCCCCCCTCATGTGCCAAGCTCTTGTTTCTATTCATCTTTCACATCTTTTTCCGGTTTTCGAGTCAACCACTTTAATCAATTTGTGTACTTATTTCATTTTTCCAATGGACAGTCTGAGTGACTCTTTCTACTTTTACCCATTGAGATGACCTGTCTCAAGTGTGAAAAGTGCGATAATAAAAGCTGTGCAAGTCGGATTCAAGAAATCGAGTGGCCTTGGGTGACTTGCACAGGCCCAGACTTATTCTCCCTTAGATTGGTTACCAAGCCGAATAATTGCCATCAAGTGTGGATAAGGCCGTGGTCCAAATCCTGATGTATCCAAGTTGTAGCATGAGATTTCAGGTGGGGCTACATCGATCATTGACTAGCAAAGCGCTGTACTTGTATATCGCGTAGCTAGTGGATGATGGATCCTGGGAGGGTGCGCTTGACAAAGTCCGGTAAGATGCCAGTGGCTCGGACAAGACCATCACCATAGGGCAGCGCAGTCCCACTCTAAATACTACGATCGACTTCACCCGCCTGGTTGCGTCAGGTACTTAAGCAGTATCATGACAGCCGCACCCTGTTTATTTATTTGCAGTGTAGCTACCCTTGAAATGTT
>JBBPRD010000514.1:0-12506 GCA_038092855.1 Boletus piedmontensis
CGTGGTTCCCCGCCATCCGCGTGCTGCACTCTAGCAAATCACTATCTCGACCCTGGGTCGACCCTGCTACCACCGTTGTGCGTCGAGACGAAGGCTGGTATGGCGATGGGAGCTACACACCCGTTACGCCTCAACATCACGTATCGTGCAATTACAATGCTTACCCAGCATTTTCCATCGGAAGAACACTCATATTTCGATTTACGAAGGATCTGCTCGTTGTCCGGTGCCACGAGGAAAACCAGCTCGACAATGGAATCATTGAATTCGAACGTCGACAACACGTCAATGAGAATGTAGTCGCCTCGTTTTGCATCTGTACGGACCACTCAAAACGCGCTCAGGGTAAAACCCTTCGACTCACTATAAGGGCTACGGAACGCAGTGCCGACGTCCCCATCCACGGCACAGGAGAGGGGATGCTGTTGATAATGCAGCATTGCACCCTCTCCCATTAACCTAGCACGTCTTTCCTCGTTTCCGAGCAAGTCTATCGCGGCAAGGCAGTTGGGAAGACTGTCATCGGGATGCAGTCTGATGTTGCTTTCCAGCAGGTAAGGTAGACCGAGGGCAGCTGCGCGGTTCACGTGAAAATCGTAGAGATTGGAAACGTGATCATCCATCTTTACAAAATCCAGACTAGAAATTTGAGTCTCACTGGACACTGCAACACAGTACGGGCGTGCTACAATTTTGTCCAGGTAGCGACATGCATGTTCCTGCTTCGTGCAGCAAGTCTAGGGCTTCATTTGAAAGAGAAACTCACTATGTGCACTCGGTTCCGTTCGGTTCCTTCGTGACCGACGGTGAATGGTTCGCCTCCCCAAAGCTCTATTCCTTGATCAAACCAAATCTCTGGCACTTCGTTGCTCAGGATAGTGAAATAGTTGTCCGCCATTTTGGTTTGTTCTTCTGTCATACCAAGGAAATCACCGTGCAAGAGAGAGAGAAAGCTGAGGACTCGTTGTCGATTTATCATGGCACCATGACCTAGCCACGCAAAGCTTGTGTGGACACCGTTTGTTGTCACTGTTGTACGCAGCCGACTCGATAGATGCTCGTGCGGCGGCAAAAGATGTATTCCGCCTCGTGAAGACTCTGCTATTCGAACGTGGAGCGCCTTTATGAGCTCTGGCATAATAGCGTAGTCGTCATCCTGTAACCGCCATCCACAATCGGTTGGCAAAGCACCGTGTAAGCCCGGGTAGAGAACGTACCTGCATAAAACAGTACGGAGTCGACACTTTGGTGCATGCAAGGAACCGAGCATAAAAATATAGATTTTCCGGAGAATTTTCTATCCTGAGCTTGCGCGTGTCACAGTGAGCGCTGGAGAAAATCTAAGTGCAGCGTCAAACGAATCGTGCATCAGAAGTAGAAATCAGCCTGCCCAACCTCCTTTGACAGCTTCCGGGGACTGTTGTTCCAGACATAGACTTCAGCAATGGTGTCGTCTAACCATGGCCCAAGAAGGAGAGATGCAATGCGAATCACGTTATCCAATCGAGACCAGTTGAGGATGATGGCAGTGACATTGGGAAGCCCCAGAGGTTTCGACGTGGGCAGGCCGCCTACACGAATTCCATGAGGATCGGTGGTCGAAGATTTTGTAAAAGTGAGAGGGAAAGTACGCGTCGGAAGTCGCAGATCGCTCAGGATCGCATCTATCGTCCGCGTCGAGGCCATCTCGCCAATGTTGATCGTAAAGTACACCACTGGAATCAGTATGATTGAACTTGGTACCTGCCCAAGTTCAGTCGGCGCTCACTTTGGAGTCCCATCCTAACCAATTGTTAAATCAAAAGAGTGATCAATGATTATGATTCTCCGTCATCAATGAAAGTTAGCATAGCGTGAAAAGGGAGACTAATGGCTGCTTTGGTTCAGGGAGGCTGGGGATGGGGCTTGATTTCAATGATTATAAAAGCGAGGCGAGTTGTCTACAACAAAAGTTTTACAAAAGCGACTCAGTCCATTCTGGCCTTGAGTGTACGAGATATGACTTGGTCCTTGGTACTGAATATTGGGATCAGACAGGAGATAATGTAATAAAAGGTAAAGCCCTTACATGACATGTACAATTGCGCCCCAGCCAGAGAAGGCATCTCGATCAACTGCATTTAGCAAAGTCTGTGAAATGGTCTCAAAGAGATCCTCTGGTTCCAAGTCAGGCTCCCAGAGGCCCTCTGCAATACCGAACAGTTTTGAGGCGGCAACCCCAGCGACGACAAAATCTTTGGCGAAATTTATGCAACCTATGAGATCTGTTGCAGCGATGAATGGCTTGAACGCGCCTGTGGGGGTCTTTGAAAGACCGGCGATGACGGGCTCGACAAAGTATGGTCCAAAACGGCGCTCGTATAGGGTAGAGGACACCATGTGGGTAAACGTTTCAGGCTGGACGTCTCGTTCTTCTTTGATAGTGTACATGTTGACGCGATAACGGAAGCGTTCGTGTCTGCGATGCCTAAGATGGGGACATTGCGGGTCATTCAGGCGACTTACAGTGTGGTGACGTCGCTACCGAGTCCGGAGAGACCGACATACAATCTGTCGGTCACTGGGAAGACCTGGAGAAGGGAGACGGATGAGAGATGGATATATTACAGAAAAATATGAGACAGGTACCCTCTGGAAGTTTGATGAAATGCCCAATGCCTGTGTGCCCAACCGTAGGTCGGAGGCGATGGCGACACAATCCTTGCCTGCCATGGCTATGACGGAGCCACCGTTGTATTCCATTATGGACTATGTGTATGTGAGACAAAACGAACGGGGAAGATGAAGGAGATGGTACTTGCCATGGCTGCTTGCTGGGAGATGGACGCGTCAGTGATGCGCAAGTGCCGTGACACATCCTCAAGATATGTCACGGATATGGCTGCCAGTCACGCTTGCAAAGTGTCACGTTGATATTAATGTGGTCATCAACGCAGACACGGTCAGTCCATCTGATGAATCGCTTTCGCACCAGCTCATGTCCCTCCCTAGCTCGTCCGCTGTCCCACGTTCGGGCCCGGGTACAGGTATCCTCTTTCTTTTCTCCCTCATATATCCCTCCAACATACTCCTCAGGACAGGATTGCACACATCGATGCACAGAGACCTTTCTCACCCGCCCTGGTCGATTCCTTCAATCGCAGACACGACTACCTTCGCATCTCACTAACAGAGCGATGTAATCTCAGATGTATGTCCCTTTTCGCCGGTCCGAGCGTCGCATTCATCCACTCAGCAGGCTTCTACTGCATGCCGAGTGAGGGCGTGGAGCTCTCTCCCCGAGACCACATTCTCACAGACGATGAAGTCATCCGTCTTGCCTCTCTCTTCGTTAAAAGTGGAGTCCGCAAAATACGTTTGACCGGTGGAGAGCCAACAGTCAGAAAGGGCCTCGACAATATCATAGGTGACCCCTTCCACTGTCTCGTATCTACTATCGTCCGACGCTGACCTCAGCACGACTCAATGAATTGCGCCCGTTTGGTCTCGACTCAATCGCCATGACCAGTAACGGGATTACTCTGCATCGCAGATTGTCCGATTTAGTGCGCAATGGCCTCACCCACCTCAACCTGAGGTTTGTCTCTGCGCTTTCCTTTCATGTAGATATCAGACTCAGTCATGCAGCCTTGATACGCTAGACCCATTCAAATTTGAAATCATGGCACGTCGCCCTGGCCATGATGCCGTTTTGCGTGCTTTGGACATGGCGTTATCTTGCCCTGGCCTGCAATCTCTCAAGTTAAACGTCGTCGTCATCAAAGGACTTAACGATTCCGAGGTCCTAGACTTTGTCGAACTAACAAAGGATAAAAGGCTTTCCGTGCGCTTCATCGAATTCATGCCTTTCACAGGTAACTGTTCGTGTGGTCTTCCGTTCATCTGACAAGTTAACGCGTTCAACCTACAAGGTAATAAGTGGGACAAAGCTAAAATGGTGCCGTCCAAGGAATTGCTGGACACAATTAGACACCGACACCCTACAATTACGCGCGCACCTGATGAACTCAATGATACTGCTCGTTCCTGGCAAATACCAGGATACGCAGGCAACATTGGTTTCATTAGTAGTATGTCCGACCACTTTTGTTTGTCTTGCAACCGTCTGCGGCTGACTGCCGACGGCCAAATAAAGGAGAGCATTTTTCTACGTCGTGATAAAGCACCCACCCTGATTCTGCGTAATCATCAGGTATGCTTGTTCGATGCCAAGGAAATCTCTCTGCGCGATGCAATTCGAAACGGTGCAACAGATGAAAACCTTCTGCAGATCATTGGATCCGCCGTTGTTGGGAAGAAAGAGAAACATGCAGGGATGGAGGATATTGACGTTCTAACGAATCGACCAATGATTTTGATAGGAGGTTAGCTACTTTCCTCCTGAAAGTGTCGTAGGGATATACTTAGCAGCATCCTTCCTGATCCGATGCTTGTATTTACACAGGACTACAGCAATCAATGGCACATCCTTTCTCGGGCCTAACGTTCAGGAATTCCGTCCCTATTATGGCCAGTTTGCGCGCAGTGACTCAAGTTGAACGACGCTGGCAGAGTCACTCAGCCAACCTCACACCCAGGCTAACTCACCTAGATTCTGCTGGTCGCCCATCTATGGTTGACGTTGGTGACAAAGGTTCGACGAAGCGCACCGCGACAGCGACAGGCTATATCTACATTCCCAGAATTGCTTATGAGCTGGTTACCGGAACCCCGTCCCATGCAAGCAACAACCCGTCAGTGGATAAACTACGAAGCAAAGCCACCAATAAGGGTGATGCCCTTACCGTAGCGCAGCTCGCAGCGATAATGGGATGCAAACGAACTTCGGAACTGATCCCCCTGTGCCATCCTCTGCAACTCTCTAACATCTCGGTTACGCTGACCCCGGAAGTGGTAGACATTCGGGAGAGCCGAGGTCATGGTTCCCACACATTACCACACAGGATCCGATGCACAGCTACGGTTTCTTGTGAAGGCAAAACTGGAGTTGAAATGGAAGCATTGACCGCCGTATCCGTTGGCTTGCTTACGGTTTGGGATATGCTCAAGGCCGTCGCAGGCCAGGAGATGGTGATAGGTGGCATTTTTGTTTCACATAAAAGTGGTGGTAAATCCGGCGACTTTACTCGCTGTGGGTCTGTCGAAGCTGCTTAGACTATTGTAATGAATGTAGCTTTGTTATACAAGTATTCGCCTTTGGACGTCGTCATTCGTTGGAGCGGAGCCAGTTAAAAAAGATAATAATACATAAATGAAAAGTAGCATGCGAAAATGAAGACGTGATTATGTCGCTGTTTGCGACGACGAAACTGAGAAAACTTTCAGCGAGATTTTCTGAACCTTTCTCTTCGCGTGCACGCTTTCCCTTCCCTCTTCTTTCATCACCCCATTGGAAACGTTTGAGACTTGAGGGCCTTGATTCTAGAGAAGGTCCAACGGCCTTGCCATCGGAGGGACCCAACGTGAGGTCTCTGACGGCAATCATGCAGCGACCCTCATTGATACTTGTTCATAAACCTTGAACGACAACATGCTTTCCCGCAAAAGGAACGGGGATTTTAAAAAGCCGAGGATGAGAGAGAGGAATGCGACAACGTAACCGGATGGATTGTCGAGTCTCAGCGCCGTATTGAGATATATCGATGTCGAAAACACGTTCACGCTGGGGATCAGGTGAACTTCGCGTTACTTTTCCACAGATCATGATGACCAGATAAATGCGGCCCCTGCCTGTAAATGCTTGAGGCTCCTGTGCATGCAATCAAATGTCGATAAGCAATTGAGTGTACTTGAGAGGAGAAAAACAGCGAACATCATTGACAAACAGTTGAAGTACAAGTTGATCTTCGTTCTCAGGTCAGGGTTAGCAGCAAGAACGATCCGTGCGCTCGTCACAATGTAAACACCGTCATCCAGAGGGGCAGGATCGCCACCAGATGTAAGTAACTGGACAGCGAGATCTTCGTTGGATGACGCTATGAAAGCATCATGCAGCCAGTACCTTTTTTCTCTGCATATTGATAAAGTCGGCCGTTTTGAAACGCCAACAACGCCGTGAAATGTGCAAGAGGACGACATGACAGGGAGCGAGAAAGCAACAACAAAAGAAAAAAAGGAGCTATGATCGATGGAGAGACCACACTGGAATTGAAAATCAATTAATGATCGCTCAACCGCTCAACCGCTCATACCAAGCACGGTCATAAATCTTCAAAACGAACGCTGAGGAGGTCGTTACCAACATTAGGCATGCGCCTGGATCACCAACGTCGTTGTGCTTGCATGCGCTGCTCTGCGGGACGTGCATACATATCGATAATCGAAAGTGTGTTGCAAGGTGGCGAATTTGAAAGAGTAGCAACACAAAAAGAGGACGGCCGATCAACGAGTTGGCGGTCCGTGCGCGAGACCCCGCTTTTCGAATTTCGACGCGGGAAGTGCCGCCTGCTTTATGCTTAGAAACTATGCATTGCTCGGTGTCTACGGGCGTGTCAAATCTAAGTGATGAGTATAATGTATTGATATTAATGAGAACATGGGAAGGTTAAAAGTTTCAATGACACGGGCAATCACAAAGATTCACCAGTGTCCGCGGTTTGTGCCAACGAATCCAAGCTCCAAGGCATCCTCCACTTCCCCAGGCCGTTCCTCGGACTTTCCAGAAAGTCCCACGAATCCAACGCGATGGTAGACTCGACGGGCGCTGTTTTCGTGACCGACGTACAAGACAACGCTTTCTTTACCACAGTCCAGCAGGCTGTTTCGACTGTATCAATAACAAGAATGAGATAGGACCGGATGTACGTACTGGCGAGTTACACTCCGGACCAAATGCATAGCAAAGCCTTGACGTCTCCAATTTGGGCAGGTGTAAACTTTAGTGATGGCAGACACCTTCATTGACGACCGCGTAACAGCACAAATAGCCGCGATTGAACCCAATACTTCGTACACCCAAATTTGATCTTTGGACACGAGCTCACGGGCCTCTACGCGAGCAAGCTTGATGGACAGCGGGAAGTATACCTATACAGTACCATATGAGCATGAATCGGACACGCGGCAAGATACACGATCGTCCCGTACCGAATCATCTGCGAAACCCTTGCCAAGCCTGGCAATATCCTCGATATCTGAAATCATTCCGCGTCGGATAAGATGCCCGATTGGCAAATCGGTCTCCGACTCGGTGATTGTTTCCTTGGTGCAATAGGTGAGGTATGCGGAATAGAATGGCTGGGGTTCCACCTGGAAGCCGGTAAGGCTTGTCCAGTACTTGCTGAAGGCCTTCACGAGGGGGGTCATACCAAACACGGAGAAAACGCGGGTCGGAGGAACACATGACGCCAAGCGGTCTGCGAGGGCTGCGACGCGAGGACTCAGCCATTGAGGTGAAGATTGCATCCTGGGTGGCACCGCCCATAGGAAGACAGGTAATTCATGTTGTCCCGCCCGATGACAAGCCAAAACCAGCTCAAGTTCTGCAATGCCCTGTGGAGAGGTTGTCCAAACGGTCAACCATAACGAGTCGCTAAGTTGGTCACTTGACGGTGCGTCGAGTGACACTTCAGACTGCGTAACAAACTTGCAACCTGTCAATGCTGCTTCCACACTGATTTTCTTGAGTGCGTGAGCCAAGATAATATTGGAAGAACGCTCATGTTTGCAAAGTGTTGGATAAGTGACAGCGAGAAAGGCCTGAGCAGAGACATGTTGGAGAACGCGGATTCCGGATGAAAAGTCGTATTTGAGACCGGGCATACTGAAAATCGGCTTAGAGGGCTGAGAGCTGCGAAGGGAACTGGGGAGTTATTTGACTTTCACGTCCACTTTTATATTGAATGACTAGCACCATGGTTGCTGTGGGTTGCTGTGGAAGTGAGTACGGAAAAACCAAGTAGAAGTGACGACGCAGAGGATGGCTGCGGTAGGCCTTGCCACCGATTACTGCCTTGGCAGGTTACAGGATACTCGGAGGAGCCAGATTGTGATGGCAACCACAGGGTGGATCCTAATAACCCAGCTTGGAGCCATCGAGCTACGCGATGAGGGAAGGGCTCGTTCCACAAGTAATACCGCCTGGGTTGCATATAACCTACATTATCCCTGTTGAGTCGGCGAACAACCTACAGCAAAAACAATAATTGGCTGTGTGGCGAGGGAGGTCAAATGTATGACATTTGGAGTAAAGGCAATCTTAGAGCAGCTATAGGTAAACGATCGCTTCGAACACTGCGGTAGCGCTGGGAAATCAGTTTGAGTGATGGGCGCGGCCACTAGTACTGGCCTAGCTCGTTTCAGCTCGTGTCCATCGGTGAACCGGGTTCGTGCCAACCGAACCTCTGCCAGTTAAATCAGAAAATTTCTGCTCCGTACGCTTCGGATGCGGTGGGTACAGGATGAAATGGACAACACGGGATGGCTACTGGATAAACGAGGGCAGCTCCTTCGATACCGAGTTCCGTCCGTCAACCAAGCGCCCGATTTCTTCTCCAGCCTGCATCGTGAACTGTGATCGCGGGAATGCTGGATATGAATAGCGACTTACTTCGTCTAACTTGATAATAGTTGGGATAGCTTCAACTTTCCATGGTTCTTTGCGGAAGATATTGCTAGGTGTCTTCCATCTGTCCTGGCCGTTTGAGATCGCCCAAAAACTTGTATCAGATATCAACACATACTCTGACCTCTGGCCAACGTAAACTAAAACGGCGGACGGCCCTTGCTCAGTACCGAATGTGTTTCTGATCAGATCTTCCACAGCAACACAATCCTGTCGATGTTCGGTTCAGATAAGGTATAACAGAAAAATCACGTCATGCCAACTGCCAACCCACAGGACACCATGGCAAATTACTTTCTGGGAGTTTTGAAGAGAAGAAGATGAGGAACCGTTCCTTTCCGTTCCTCAGCGATGCCGGGTCAGAGGGAAACTTGATTTCACGCAAGGGCATTGCCAACAAGTATAAGAAGTTGTCAGATGAGGGAGCGATATCAACTTTTGGTTTATAATCAGTGCAGTATTCCAAGTACTTACGTCAGCTGTCACGAATAGATCTCAGTGCGAAAGATATAATCTCTAGTACCATCGTCTTCGCTTCTAAATCATTAGGATAGCGGTAAGGATAGAGAGTGTAGCACGACGAATAAACGGGTTGAAATTGCTCAGATGCTAGTCATATATTACGCCAGTCTGGATGACGAAGGACGGACGAGAGGACTGAAGTTGGCAGCACGGCGCCCGAAATCGCCATGAACATCAAGCAAAATTTTCAAGGCGTTCCGGGCACGGATCCTTGACATGTCCTCTTGCCGCGAGGTAAGTGCTGTCTGTACTTGGGGTGGCTTATCTTCCCATGGGTACTGCACGTGCAAATGTGGCGTCAGCATCTCAGCTTTCTTGCCATAGTTCACTTACAGGTAGGTACTAGAAAATTGTTTGTTCAATCGTTACAAGTGTCAGAATGCAAGATTCGCGTACCTTGTGCATATACTCATATGCAAGTAGCGTGCAACCAAACTGAGGGCTACTTCGAAGGACGCGTGCTATGCCACCCTTGAACAGCGCTTTGAACCCCTCTTCTCGATCTAGACAGTATTCAGTCACGTTCAGTTTGAACAACTGAGTGCTAGGCTCACATATTTTCACGAATGCATCTGTTAGACCTTTGTAGTGAGACTGGCCCTTCCGAGCCTCTACTTGAAGGCGAGTCTTCACCACGTCTACTGGTGCGTCAGCGAAAATCAAAGCAAAACGCATACGAATTGACCTGCTGGAGTCGTCAAGTAGGCTGCTGGCATACCTCTGCGGAAACGCTCTCAGATAAGAAAAAACATGCAATCGTGCACAAGAACTCACGCGATGGCAGCCGAACCGAGTGTCTCAAAGAAACCGAGTTGTTTTCCGTTGTAACCCTCTTGGAAAATATCTTTCTTGAGATGTGAGTAGGCAGGGAAGTAAATTGCAGAGAACGGGATATCGCGGAGTAAGCAAGCGCTTGCCCCTCGATATAAACCCATAAGACCCAATTGCCGAACGATGTGCACAGCACCTTTTGGGGCTGCACCCTCTACCTTGGCAGCCTCGCCTTGGATCTGTAACCGGATTTTCCTGAAAAAGTGTTAACCGTCATCGCGAAGACCGATTTGAGAAACATACACAATTTCCAGGGGGTTTGTGAAAACCTGCTGGGGTTAGTAGGGTCACACACAGCAAGATCGGTACATACAACTTGGCAACCACCAGCGACACCACCAGCGATAAATTCCCACTCTAGCTTGATTCGACCAGTTTCAGGGTCCATCGCCCGCCCACGTACGAGGTCATTAACGGTCAACTTGATGGCTTTTTCTGGGGCAACACCCTATCGGGTGATATCAGCAGCGTCCTCTGTAGCGGAGTAAGCGTACGCACAATCAATTGAGGGACAAGACCGCGGTAAAATCCGAGAAAGCCTTCATTGCGAAGGATCTTCTCGGTACAGTCCAAACTATTCTTGTACAGCATTTGACCGACAACAGTGCTCCGTTGATTCTGCATACTAAAGCCCCAAAGCTGTTAGTCGAAACTAATGCAATACACAGGCGTCGGAGAAGCCTTACCGGGTCTAACAAACGCGGTTCCAAATCAACAGTCACCAGGACAGAAATTTGACGACACAAACCTTCACTGTTGATCCATACTTTAGTACATTCAATTGCACCTGCTTGAACAGGTGAGTTTACTTACCCATGTCAATGGGATATACAATAGTTGCTCCAAATGCGCCAGCAATTCCTGTAACCTGCTCAGCAGTATTCACTTATAACATCCATCGACGCTGACCTCCTTGAACAAAGTTGTATGTGGATTGCAAGAGTCCATCCAAGAAAGAAGAGCTAGTGGTCACGGTCTTGCCCTCTGATTCCTCGTGCGGGGCCCTCCAGCGAGGATCCAGTAACTGTGCAAAGTCAACCAGAGCAAGTCTCCTGTCGCCGTTCCCCCTTCCAGCAAAGTGGAAGACAATGGAGGCCTCCATGGGTGTGAAGAGCGAATAGCGTGACCTTGCAGCAGAATGGTTGAGGAAGTCAGACTGATCTATTCGGCCGTCCTTGGACTTCGCAATCGCCTCACGTATAATGCTGGCGTGGAATTTCATATACTCCTGGCCGTTTTGCATGAATTTTATCACGTACCGTTCAACCATATCCATTTCTGACATCCCATTCTTCAACCTCAGCATTTTCTGCGAAGACGCATCGATGACACCCACCTCGAACGATATTGTGGAATGCTACCACTTCGGAATATGATATACGACCCCTTGGAGTGATTGTGCATAGCGTAGGCAAGCGTTCCACCACCGCATCCGATAGTTTGTGCCCAGCAAGCTCCTGATGACGATATGGGTTCCCATGGCATTAATGATAGTAATTCCACTCACGAGAATAATTTGCTTGAATTGTTCCGGTTTAATGAAGCCGTCTTGGTCTACGTCTAAATATTTAAAAGCCTGGCGGAGGCGTTCTCCCTGGAGCTCTTTCATTAGTTGAGTGAATTCATTGTCTGCAAACGGTCATACTCAGTGAGGGAAAATAGGCATTGCAGGATACCTACATCCGAGCACGTGTGTTCCATTCTTCTTCCCCAGGTACAACTTAACCCAATCACTGCGAGACACGCGTAAACGAAAAGTACGTTCACACGCAAAAACGGCCGACTGACCAGTCAAAGTCAAAAGGGATTGAAGACGAGCCAACATTAGCTGTGAATACATCCTTGAACCCATCAAAAGTGATTGTCCCAGAGTTGTCCCTTTTTGTCAATAGACGTGTTAGAGTTAGGGCGTGGTACTTTTTTTTTTGTGACTCACACGTCAAAGTATTTGAAAGCTATCCAATAATCAGCGTCCGAACGTTTTAAAAGTGTCTGGAAGACTGTAAAGTCTTCCCATGAGACGCGGCCCCGCTTCGAGGCGTCGGCAACGCGGAACAACATCGCGAACTGTGCACGACCTATTTTAGTCAGGTCGCCTGTCGGTGCAATGGCATTGACGAAGCTCTCGGTGTCAAGGAACCTGATATTGCACCAATGTACCGGTGAGTGTCTTGCGAGTGCACATTGATTATGTGACGCACTTTTCGCCGTTGATCACGACCTTTGCATTGGCGTCAAAGACACGCCTCCACCGCTTGAGCTCGTTCTCGGGGGCTGCGACGGCATTCCGAACACTCTTGAGAGCGGACCCGGTGAGGGAGGAAGGACTGTGTTGTGCATCGCAGTGGATGGATGATAAAATGGAAGAGAACGGAGACATTTCTAGCCTGCAACTCTATAGAATTAGTCCGACGGGTTCTAGGGGTATATCTATGAGATGGAAATAAAAGCCCAGGTTGTTGGTACTTGTGCAACTCCACTGAGGAGATCTGCAATGGCTGCCTGGGGTCTACTGGCGGTGGCAGAGTCGTTTTATTCTCTCAACACGCCGACACCCGTGCCGGCAAAATATAGGCGTATATAAACAAAA
>JBBPRD010000515.1:0-12502 GCA_038092855.1 Boletus piedmontensis
GTGCTTCATCGGGAGACGAAGGCGATTCAATAGCGAGGGCGTTGAGCCAGACCCGTATGCCCTGCCCGTCATATCCCCAAAGGGAGTTCTCCAATGTCCCGATGCCACGGAGGTGTATCCAACAAAACTCCATGCGGTCCGCAAAGATCTGCATGTCGTATTTGACTTCCTGATTGCCGGACTGTTGTTCAACCAAGGCAATATAAACAAATGGTATTGGTTCGAACAACATGGCAACCTACCTTCCTTGGTCGAAGCAACACCAACTGCCCGCCAACCATCATAAGAACAGTGGCTACCGCGAGATCGTCAACGGGATCACCAAGTTCTACGCAAAATCAACAAGGATGCTCCACAATGAAGCAGAGCAACTCACGTTTCTGAGCATTAGGAATCATCCAGCTCAAGACTCTAACTGCAGAAGGTGCAGCGATGATTCCATTGAAAGTGATGCTTCCACACAAATGTAACTTGATCGAGTCCGTGGTCGGAATGATCAAGTAATGGCTCAGCATATTGTCCGCAGTGTAGACCAATAATGAATTGTCCACCAGAGATAGAATGATGACGGGAGACGGGATTATTTCCCGATGAAGGACATTCTGATTGCTTAGTTCAGAGTCCCGGGAATATAAACGTATCTGTCCGAGACGTCAACAACCACTGTAACATAACCAAGATATACACTGCACAGACCTGGTATGACTTTGACACCTCGACCGCGGCTATCAGAACATGATGAAACCACAGCAGACCTCCTTTCACTGCGAACGCCTGCTCCTGAGCTACGTTAGAGAAGAGTTTCCATCGACCAGACGTCGAGCTGTAGTGAATCAATCCGCGTCGGCCAGCAACAGCTACCAATCGTCCATCGCTACTCAGTGCAGAGTATCTGATTGGCCAATTCGACGCTAGATATGGCTGAGGAATCTGAAAAGAATACATGGCGATATAAAATGTTGAACAAGGCAAATGAACAAGTTATCTTGCCTTGATATGCTGCCAAACGTCAGACTCTGGATTTATGACGCTCATATCTGGTTGATCTGCTCCGCGGTATACAAGCGCACGATCGTCCATTTGGAGGAAGGCATAACAGGTATTGTCCTGATAATACTCAATGACCTACGCCATAAGAGAGAAAATTTACGAACTGGGGAATGTTGGCACGTTGTTGCGCTCTTCGCAAAGGGTAGGATGAACATTTGACCATCCCGTCCTGTGAAATCCGCGGGTCAAACATCGAAGCACATAGATGATGAAGACTCACTGTTTGGACTCGATTGAACAAGTACCAACAGCTCAAAATTGCCAGGTGCCCAAAACTGTCCCCATCGCCCTCAGCTCCAAATAAAAAAGACTCTCTTGAAGGCGGCGATGGCTCACCAGATCCTTGATTCCATACATGAATGCATCCTGGAATCTTGCACTGTCAACGACATCATCGACACCAAACCCGGACGCAAGGCACCGGCCCCCAACGCTAAAGATTGCCCATCCGTGTTCCCAACCTACTGCCAGGACATACCCATCTGAACTCCACTCCATTGTAGATACTTGTCCACGCGGATGATTATAGGGATTTGGGACATCTATAATTTGGGGTGTTGGCGCAGGGCCTTCAGGTGATGGAAAGGCGGTGAACTCGATGGATCCACTGAAAGGGTTGGGATGGTGAGTTTCATAGACCGTATCGCGGACACCAACGCACCTGTATGTCCCCACAGCTACCAAAGAGAACCTTGCATTGACGGCAACCTCTACAGCTCGACGTGGTTCGTTATAGGCAGCGCTTCCGCTACTGGAGTCATCACTGTCGATATGCCGAGACTTCTGCACCCACCGGGGAACTTCGAAGTTATGGATGCAAGTCCCCTGCCAAAGATGCTCATTTTGTAGAGGCCCGGAGCTATCCAAAGGAAAATCCTTGTCTTCATTCCCCTCACTCCCCTCAGCTTGGGAGTCCTTTGGATAAATGATACCCATCAGCGTATGAAGGCTATGACAACAAAATCTTATGCTCACACCATCACTACCTTCTTCTTCGTTATCTGGATTAACAACACTCTTTTCCATTTGTAAGTTCTCCTGCAGTCGCACGAAGTAGGCTCTTCCATCTGAAGTTATCCACGTCTCCACTCCGGAAGCTGAATATAAGATCTTTGCGACAGCGACTACGAACATGGATCAATACTATGCGGATCACAATATGGTGAGCATACAGAATAGCACGTACCATCGCTGTCCACTAACCATGGCAGCTCGTGGTCATTCAAAACCCATGTATCGTAACCAATAAGCGACCTTCGAGAATGGTCGTTCTCGATACCTGCATCATATAAAGGCCACGGAATACGCTGGATGGCTGGCGGAGAGCTGGTGGAGAATGTCAGGTGGTGTTTGCGAGGCGAAACGCTGTAGATGGCAAAAGATTGTCTAGACGAAGTTCGACCTGCAGCAAGTAATAGTTACCTGAGAACCTGTCCCTCCGCGCGTATGATACCTTCGAAGGAGAGATTGAGAGATTGAAGCGGGAGTCCTTCCCCTGGGCCAGCAAGGAAGTTACGCTGGACACCTGGTGGGATGTCTGGGAGTTGATACGCTGTAAGGTCGGGTATGTAGTCGACCATTACCAACACGAGATATGAGAACGTCGTCTGAAACATATCATGCAGTAGAGCAAGGAATGGTAATGAACGGAACCTACCTGGATGATAATCCTGCTCCCGTCTGGGGACCATGTTGCGGCGAAGTTGTTACCATGCTCTATGAGAGATGTTTCGGACCTCGCCAGATGTGCTAGGGGTGTGGAGGGCTAGCGGAGAGATTCAGAAAGCATGCGGTCGAGTGGATATTGGACGCACGCGGACGCGCCAGACTGTGATCGCATGCTGAGTGAGGGCACAGAAAAGAGACTTGCGCGGACTTGGTTCCAAGGAGAGAATGTTCTCGAGCGGTACATCTGCCAGGGCGGGGACACTTGACAGCTGCCTCGCTGCAGAGGTCAGAAAGTACATCCCACAAGGTTGACTGGAATGTGAGGGTGCTAAGTCGGCGGTGGATACAAGATGGACGTTTACTAGCACGTATAGTACTCGTGGACCTTTCAACCAAAGATATCTCTACGACGATGATGGCCGCCGCCGATGGGAACACAGTACTCACAGTCTTCGCGAATGCTCAGAGGCGAATGTGGTATTACGCTTGCTAATGATACAAAGAGTATGGGGATGTAGAAAGTAAGAGAGCAATACGGACAAGTCAGATATACGGTAGCACAGCAAAAGGGCTTCCAAACGGTTAGTTACGCGCTCTCCAAACCCTGTCAAACCATCTGTTGTTTTGTGAAGTGGGAAGATGGTCAATTTCTGGCTTGTGACCCGTGTGGTTGCCAGGGGAAGATGGCACGGGGGTCTCCGGATCGAAAAACGGCATGTCGGAACGAATGCTGGAGATGTATGAGCCGAACGCCATGGGCTGAAGACGGGCTTGGCGTATGAGATCCATCGCGAGAGAGACACCCTGGCGGGACTAACATGCATATGAGTGGATCTATGAAAAGTGCAAGGACAAACGTGCCTTTTGAACATGGGCTTTGAAACGTGCCAGCCCGTGGCTTTCAATACTCTTTGTCAGACCCCAGCCAAACTTTGAAGTGATGTAGGCTTCGGTAGTCTGCACTGTTCTCCTGTGGCGGGCATAAGGTCAACACGAGGTCCGAGGGATAGAGACGAAATGCGGGTACGCACCCGTCTTGGGACTGTTGGAAAAGCTGGGTCTCTTCGATCTGCATAACCTTGACGTGGTCTAGGTTTTTGGTGCGACACCTGACTACTTTTCCAAAGGGATCGACTTCGCTCTCCTCGATGACCCACGACTCTGTGCGCGAGATGATGCCCTGGGGAGCCCACCTTGGGAGGGTGCCCCGCTTGAGGATGAGCCTGGTTGTAAGGAGGGAGCCCAAATCTGTCTGTCTGCGGTCGACGACGTCGCAGGAGATGACGTGGGAGGCATATGGATTGGGGTAGCGGAGAAAGAAAGCAAGGGAGACGATGGACCAGGGATCGCTGTAGGAGAGTTCGAGGGAGGGGGAGCAAGAGAACAGGGAGAGACTTACTCGTACACAAACGATTGCGAAAAGAACTTCATGGCGGACGACGACCCCTGCAAAGAGGAGTGCAAATAACAGCGTACATCTTTCTATACTATCAGAGTCACGTGGTACAGAGTGACACGTCACGTGTATGTCTCGTCCCAGACGCGACCATCCGAACAGACAAGCACCCGCAGGCCATCGTGTGCCGGTCGTACCCAGTGCACCTCCCCCTCCAGCCCCTCCCCCATCATCTCTATCCCCATCCTCTCCGTCTCATTCAGCTCCCCCTCCCACCCTTCCTTCCTCTCTACACTCTCCCCGATCCTCACGTATTCCTCTTGCGACACCTCATGGCTGAACCCTGTCATGTAGCTCCTCCTTGCCCCTATCCTCCGTATTGCCCCTGCTGCCTCTCGCACTCCCATGTGTGACGTGTGGCTGCGGAGCCGCAGGCAGTCTATCGCAAGCACCAATTTCTGCCCACCCGCGAGAATAACCGGCCATGCGTCGTCTGGTACCAGTGAAACATCAGACATGTACAAGATCGCGTCCTGTATGAGGAAGGAAAAACAAAAGTATGGTTGAATCTTCAGACTAGTCCCGTCGTCTGCCGCCCTTGGAGTTGGCGACGAACCACCCGATAACGGTGTCGTCGGCTGCGTAGCAAAAGGCGTCGATGTCAACGTAGACAGAGGACTGGCCGTGAACAGACGTCCATGGTGTACTCAACATATCGGTCAATATCCCCTGAGTAGTACCCCACATTTCGCCTCTCACCTGAAATTGGTGTAATTCGTACGCCGGTATCCTTGATCTCGAATGGAACTTTATCCTCTATAATATGCCATTTGAAGTCAGGAACCTACCCATCGCAAAGATCAGTCCATCGGTGCATCGCAGACTCAGGTTCTGGCAAACGCACATCGCCCCCTCCTGACGCAAATTCTTTCGCCACGAGGTACGGAAATGTCCTTTGGAGTTCTCTAAATGTGCTTTGGGAAACATAAACATCTATATGTTCCTGTATTGCGCTTCCCAGGGTCCATCCTGTTGGGTTACCGCCCCGTCTTGTAAGGAAGACGGTATGAAATATTGCTTAGGCCGGGGAAACGACAGTCACCTCGCAGATCATCCAGCCCGTTTATCGCTGAATAAACAAAGATCAGTATCACCCTGCCATTTCATCGTTTGAAACCAATTAGACCCACCGTCGGCATGTGCATGAGTGATGAGCACAGCGTCGATTTCTCGCAATCCATATTTCGGGAACCATTCTACAGCGGCGGCCTGGAAGTTCTTGCCCACATCTATTACCAGCGTCCTATTTCAAACATAGTGACGGTCGTTCACTTGACAAACAGGCAGCAGAGAGACACCCACGTCGTCTTCCCATCTTTGCCCGCGGTTACCCGAACCACGGCTGACGTATTCCGTCTGATGTTCTTCTTCCCCGCTGGGGTGAGCGTCGAAAGGCAAGTTCTACATGGTTCTTTACTTGGTGGTGCAGTCAAGCAGTCCAAGGATGGTATCGAGGACGATGTGCCCGTCCCGAGGAAAATGAGTTCGATTTCTGGGTCGGTATTGTTCTCGGTTGATGGAAAGGCTGACTCTTCATCCATGCTGGTGACATCTCTGTCTGTGCGGGTGGTGTAGGTATCTACAGAAGCAGGGGTCATGTCCAGTGATGACTTCGAGTCCTTGGCAGAATTGGAAGTCAAATGTGGTTTATTATGCCCGGCGTTTTCTTATTCCGTGACGGACCGGCAGGCTCGGAGACCATGCAAACCTCACCTGAAAGCTACTCAGGTCATTTATAATACACGTGAAGGTTCATGATATGATAGTAAGGTTATGTAGTACCAACAGCGTGGTGGGCAGAAGCCTATCTGCAAAGACGGCATGTAACGTTATTGCTTGACAGACTCAACGTTGGTACTAAACCGCAGGCCTTTGAGAGAGCTGGCGAAGGAGATGACAGAATCATTGCCAAAGAGCTCCCGCTGGACTTCTCAGGGTCACTATTCCTCTTCGCGCTCCAATGCATCTTTATGTCCTAGTCGTTCTCACAAGTTCCGTGGTTGAACAACATATCTTCGGATCAGAAAACATACTAGTAATTAGTACTACCAAACCCAATGACATGACAAAACAACATAGGATGCAATCATGCCTTATTTCGTAAATACTACAATGCATGTCGCATTAGATTTTGAGCAAAAGGATTAGATCCGGATACATACTTGAGACTACGTCTTCATCCTGTACTTGATGATTCAAACTAACCTTCTGCGCATGCGGTGCAAATTTCGACGACCGCCCCTGGACACAGAAAGAATACAATTGAGTTGGTTGAAGGGGAAGAACATCGGGATTGTCCATACCCTGAAAACCACAAGCTTATTGAACGACGTCAATAACTTGGAGGAAAACATACCAAACTAGTCCGTATCGGAAATTAGTGGCGAGTGATTTATGGATTCCCAGACAAACATCCTGCGGAATGTCACACAAAAATGAGAAAATTTGCATTTCCCCACGCCCGTAGCAAAATCAGCGTAATGATGCACACCTCAATTGTAGCGCCTTTCCGCAAGCACACAGGGTCTGACAAGTCGGGACGTTCCCCGCGTTTCTTCGTGTAAACTTTGACGAGACCCAGACTTTCCCATATGCGCTCAATTAGGTAGTCGAGACTGGGCATTAATAGAATCAAGAAAGTCGGTGCAAAATTAGGACGGTTTACGCACTTCAAGTCCATTTCGCAACTGATGACAACTGTGTTCTCCGTTCGAGCAAGCTTGTCGACCTGCCTTGGAATGTAAACATGAACCCCTCTCGCGAAAGAAGGTCAGCCTACAAGTTCCAAGCTGATTGCGTCTACCTTATTGTACACATCTGAAGCAAATGCGTTAACCGAAATGATCTAAGGTTTTTCTATACAAGACTCACAGAGACACGGAATATATTTGCGCGTGCCTGAATTGACAGTTCAGGCCACTGTCCAGTTTGGTTGTCTAATGGACTTACCGATCAACACATCTATGAACTCGTCTGTAGTGATCTGGAAGATTGGCAATTCAAATGTCGACATCAAGGGTGAGTCAATTGGGTCTCACGTCCTCTCGAACCATGACATCACAGTTGTGTAGCTTGTCTGGTGGAGATAAGTAATCGTAGTTCTTTTTCATGGGGGTGGGGTGGACATACAACTTGCGAGGATTGTCCGTATAGTCCTCTCGTCAGTTTTGGTCAACTTCACGGTTGTATTGAGCTTGGCAAGGGATTAGTGCGTAATTATCGACACAATTGATACGATACCGTTATCTGTCAGACAAAGGATGGTTTCAGTTTTTGTGGGCTAGAAGAGAGCATGACCATTTACTCCACCAGTAGTCTTGCGTTTGAACACAACATCAGGTTTCCGCTTGTTCAGTCGAATACCTACTGCATCGAGTTCCACTTCCAATAGACGCTTTTGTTCTTCGGACTTGGTGGCATCAAGCATGATAAGTATAAGATCGGCGGTCTTCGCGGCTAGCTCTAAATGAGGCATACTTCAGGTTGCTGAGAACCATTACTCACTTGCAACCACTTGTCGGCCTCGGCCCCGACCTTCGGTGCTAACAATGAAGGAAAGGATAAGATGGGTGTGTTTCTCTTACCTTGACTGGCACCTTCCACGATTCCAGGCAAATCAAGAAGTTGAATGCGGGCACCCTGATACTCAATCACGCCGGGAATGGCAGTGAGGGTGGTAAATTCATAGGCTGCGCTTTCTGAAGCTGTATGTGTGCATTTGCTAAGGAGAGTGGACTATCTTAAACACATCTCAGGTCAACGGATCCAAAAGCCAAGCTGAAGCACGAGCCTTTCCGACAGACGGGAAGCCGATGAGTGCGACACGAGCATCTCCAGACTTTTGTACATCGAAGCCAATGCCTGCGGGGCCCGATTTCGATGCCGGTTCGAGAAGCTGGGCACGATAACGTGCAAGCTTTGCTTTGAGCAGACCAAGGTGATATTCTGTCGCCTACTTCAATGAAAGACTTGTCAGACATCTGAGTGAGTCCTGCTTTAGATGGGGAACCTTGTTCTTTTGAGCTGTTAAAGGAAAATAACGAGTGGTGAATTGACAGCAGAACAGGGGACATACTCCTCGCCATCTCCTCTTGATGGTTCAATCACAGTTAGATAGTATTCCTGGGTCGGTGGTCACCTGGGGCACTCACCCTCGATCTCCTTGATCTGCATGGGTTAAGGTATGTGATCAGGGTTGCAAAAATGGGTGGAGTACTGACCTTTTCTACGATACCCATGATGATTACGATATGGTCGTATTCACTGATACTAGTGGATATTAATGATGATTGTGTGCTGGATGTCAACGAGTGCCCAGTCCCCCAGGGTCATATTAACTCACGTGATCCAGATTTAGCTAGTAGTACTAGTATAGTAGAGATTTGAAGTCGATGTACCAAGAAGGCTTGTACTAAGATGACCAGCATCCGGCGAGGAATGTCGCATCAGCCGTCGCTGTTCTCGCTCGAGGAGCAAGACTCCAACGACGGCGACGAGCCAGACTGGGACCCTCCCTCAATCCCAAGGCCCCACTCCTCCACACCTTCGATGCTCTCCTCTTCTATAAACACCTCCTTGCGTAGTAGAGGCAAGGGCCGTCAGTCAAGGAACAACTTCTCTTCCGGCTCAGCGTCGAATACAATGTCTACAAACTACAATCCTCCACACAACCTCCCAAAGTACTCTGATATATACTCCCAATTTGTTAAGCGCTACAGGTCCGAACCGGGCCTCGACGACGATCCAAGGAACGATCCGGACTCGAACTACTTCCAGAGGGGGCTCGGTCAACTCATAGATGCAGGCGACAGTGAGGATGAAGACCTCAATCGCTCAAGTCTCGGAGACGTATTCGATCGCTTTTCCGCCCTCATGCTCGAGGCTGACCCAATCGAGCCTGCAACGGTGGAAGATCGCCAGCGTTTAGAGTGGCAGACCATGCTCGCTTCTGTCCTTGATGGTGATGTGCTCAGGTCCGAGAAAACTCGCATTGCTGTCGCACTTGAGTCTTCCAGTGAAGAGCACAACAATACCCATCTCAACATCTGGCTTGGGTTGCGCGCAAAGTTCGCTGGAAGGAAGGAGACGGATGAGCGCAGGCGTATCGAGGAGAGGAGGATGCGCACAGTGGATTCCGTCATAGAGGAGATAAACTCTTTCAAGCTCAAAGACGACGAACGCGATCCAACCATAGCCTTGCAGCGAGTCAACTCTCTTCTTTGTAGACTCGAGGCGGCTCAGTCCCTCTACCCAACTCTCAAGGCTTTTTACGCCGACAAAGCTGCTGCATCAGAACCGCAATTCCAGGCCCGCTGTGACACTCTTAACACGTGGTCAACCGTCCTCATGTCTTTACGTCGTCATATCGCTCTTCTACAGAGGTGGACAGGGAGCGAGTCACTTGATGTGACGAAACCGATCACCAGCATCGACGTCTACCCTCGTCTGCAAGCCAACGGCTTCTCTAAACAAACACCGGATTGTAGCACGTTCATTGAACGCGTCCTCAAAGAAGACTCCATCCAGAAGACTTTTGAAAAGGGATTTTTGACTACTGTACACTCTTTCATCGGCACTGCTCGCGACGCCCAAGTCAACCTTTCTTCCTTGTTTCAAGAGATGAACCTCCCTACTTTCGAAACTGAACTGGTGCCTCTTATCTCCTTTCCCACTAAACTTGCCCAGGCGTGTCTACGCGTGCGCCTCGACTATGTTCAGAAACTCAAGGACCCCGAAGTCCTCATCATTGATCAGGTCACTGAAGATGTGAAGATTAGTCTGGGGCTAGCTTGCACGCTCAAGAGGCAGTACGAGGCGTTCCTTGCCCCCGATCCCGGGGGGAAGTGGAACTTACCCAGGTGCATAAGTGAAGATTATGATGCTACCATCCTCGAAGCCTTGTCGATATTTTTCAGGCTTATCCACTGGAAACTTAAGAGTGGTGTCAAAGGCATTTACTTCAAAGAAACTGATGTCATCGATTCTCAATGGGCGACATTCAACGATGTTAGTATGACTGTCCTTGGGGCTTCCGCCGTAGTAGCTGAGCAGGTCTGGTGCGTATCATAACCTTCCCCTGAAAGATTTCGACCGATTAGTATGTCACAGCTCGTTGACCAATCGATTGATGGTTCGAGTTGCGAACTATTTCGAGACGCAAGTCCGCCTCCCTGTCTCCGCAAATGGACAGGTGCATGAAGCATCCAACCCAGTTCTTCAAGGTGATGTCATCGCCAGCACCACCGGTCAAATGACCGACGAACAGAAGGTCAACTGGTATGGCAAGATACTAGACAATGTCCGGTTGCGATATCGCAAACTTCAGCGCTTTGCAAGGTTCGTATATCTACCATCTTCAAGACTATTCTGACTTTGCCGCTACAGAGCACTTACGCAAAGAATAAGTAACTCGGCGGAATACAACCTTGAAAATGTCCCTCTCGAGCAGTTCATAGCCGCCCTGGTCGCAACAGATCACATTCTTGTCTATACCCAGACCTACGAGGAAGACGGTACTTATATAATAGCCTCGAGTGCGCTCCGGGATCGCCCCGAGGCTATCCGTCGCATTCTTCTTGAATCTTTTCACGTCAACGAGACTGTCAACGACGAGGGCCTACCGCTTCCCGTTGTTGACAATGTCGCAGAGTATGCGGACAGCGACGAGGATGAGGAGGCGGAGTATCTTTTGCTGTTGTCTCCTCGCAACCTATTCATTTGGAATGGAATGGTTCTCATGTTAGAGTTGCCGAGAATAGAACTCGACATGAAGGATAACCGGGTCAGGCTGGTTGCGGACGGGACAATGCGCCGGCTCGCGTTGGCGAAACAGCAATTTGGCGATGTCTTTATTCCCGCTGATGAAGACGAGGAGCCACTTTCAGTCGTTCTCACTCCCCCTCCCTGTATAGTCGAGCAGCAAGCACATATACCAGCCGTCAACCGTGAACTGCGCAAGATTTCTCGCGCAACGAACAAGCTCGCTGAATCTATTGTTGATTCGGTCCATCACGTCCGTAACTCTCTGCGAAACGCCGTCCGGTACCAGGAGTTACTCGAGAACTGGTACTTATTCGCATCTGAGCATGGCCAGCACGCGCAGAAACATATGGAACGTTCTACAATGATCAAATTCAATCGTTCGCTAATCCGGCTTGCTATCTCCTGGGTTTCCTTCATTTGCGATGACTGCGATCCTACCGACAGGAAGACCTTTAAGTGGGCCGTTAACGCGCTCGAATTCACGCTACATCGCACAAGGCGGAGCAATATTCTACAGATGTCAAGCGATCAATTTGAGATGCTTCGACAGAAAGTAGCAAGTTGTATGACACTATTGATCAGCCATTTTGATATCTTAGGTGCCCGGTCGACTCTGGAGGCACGCAAGGAAAAAGAGCGGCAAGAAGAGTTGTTCCGCGAACAGGCATCTATTGCCGCGGATGATGACCCACTTATGCAGCGCTCGCAGTCTCCCGTCAACGACGACTATCTTATCACCTCCAGTGCCTATGCGTATACCGACGCCCATGTTCGTGTCTTCTGGGAAAGAGCTGCCAAGGCGCTTGAGGCTCTCGAAAAGGAGCGCGAGCAGATGGGGTCAGAGAAACGGTTAATTGGGCGTGTACTCGACGACGAGAAGTTGGAGGATCGATCCCTAGTCTTTCTTGCATCTTCCAGCTCAAACATCTCTATCCGTTGGCAGCAGCGGCGGTTCATTGGTGCTGGGGCATTCGGCTCCGTCTACCTTGCTGTTAACCTCGATTCAGGGTCCCTCATGGCCGTTAAGGAGATTAAGTTTCAGGAGCTATCCGGGTTACCCAATCTATACTCTCAGATCAGAGACGAGCTCAGCATCATGGAGATGTTGCACCATCCGAATGTCGTCGAGTACTACGGCATTGAGGTACATCGGGACAAGGTGTACATTTTCGAAGAGTATTGCCAAGGAGGTAGCCTGGCGACATTGTTGGAGCACGGGCGGATCGAGGATGAGAGTATCATCCAGCTGTATACCATGCAAATGCTGGAAGGCCTTGCATACCTCCACTCGAAAGGTATCGTGCATCGTGATATAAAGCCCGATAGTGTGTCATTCTACCATGATAGCGAGTTCCGAAGGCTTACCTTTTTTCCAGACATACTCCTCGATCACAGAGGGGTCATTAAATATGTTGACTTTGGAGCATCGAAGATCCTCGCTAAGAATCGCACGATGCAACGATCACGTCGCGGTTCAGACATACCCAACCTGGCAAAAGCTGGTGGCCTCGGTGGTGGCCTCGGGGTGAACAACAGCCTGACGGGTACGCCGATGTACATGTCTCC
>JBBPRD010000516.1:0-12490 GCA_038092855.1 Boletus piedmontensis
GGCTTGTATATATGTGTGTGTGGGAGAGTAATGAGGTGTAATGATGTCATGGATGCCAGTTCATAGCTGACATAGTGGGCTTACACCCTCCCACCCTATGGAGAAAATGCCTTTTCCTGTACATCCAGCATCTCACAGTCCAATAACTTCTTCCTTAGCAACCACTCATCATCCTCCAGACCAAAACCTTGTTGGAGTTTAGCAAATGGTAAGCAGTCATACAGCCACTGCATTAGATAAGCGCCTACTATTTCTGTATGAAGTAGTTAGTTACACCTTAGCTGGTTTCCCAATCACTGAGTACTTAAATATTCAATAAACCTGACCAATGGACCAGATACTGTTGCCCTCATCCAACATGTCATTCTTCAAGGATGTAGTCAATGTGATGCTCTAGTTTGCCATTAGGAGTGAGAACTGGGTTAGGGTAGGTTACTACACATGCTAGAAATAAAGAGTCATTGTTTTTATGGAAGGCTTGGAGCTGGCTAGCATGAAATGTAGGGAAGACATGTGAGCAGGCTGGCATGTCCAGTGTGTATGTTGACAAACTATGGTCTGTGTTAGTGTTATGCATGGCCTGGCTTGGCTCAAAGGCCCTGGCTCTGGCTTGGTCTCTTAAGGCTACAGCTTATAGAAAAAGCAAGCTAGGCCATCCTTGGGGGCTCAGGCCTGGCTCTGGCTCAGGCCAAAGCTTCAGTATACTATGTTAGACAACAAAAATATATAGATTAGTCAAATGAAAGCATAGCAACATTACCTTCTTCATCTATATCATCTAGATCCATAGACTTATCTGTAAAGTCCCCCATCATTTTATCCCAGCTCTCACCTGCACCTGGCTCTTTCTGGGATATCAATAACACAGAATCAATGCCATTGACCCCTGCAATCTCTGACAGCACCAATAGGTCTTCACAGAAGAGCAAATCATGGTGAATGAGATATTTAAGGCACTGGAGTGCCTCAACAATATCCCCTTTGAGTTGATTGTAGTGTTTGCTAATGGTAATTCCAGTGGACAAGAATGCTTGCTTGCTAGAGACAGAGGTAGCCATAACAGAGAGGTAATCACAGGCAAGTGATGCCCAGACTGGATATTGAGTAGTATTAAGTCCTCACCATTGGACAATTGATATACCAGATGCAACCTGGTCTTTAGAATTGAGGTAATTATAGAACTTATTATACTAGGCTTCATCAGATGTTGATATCATGCCTGAATCCTCTGTGCTGCCATCATTGTCATTGTTGAAAAGCTCTCATAAGAGCTGGCTGATTTTTCTGTATACAGATGTCAACAGCATGGGTTGTGATGCCTTTGGAAGTCTTGTTTCACTGGCATTCTCAATACTATAGATTGGATGGTTAATGTGGAGTAAGTCTATTAGTTAAGAAAACATGATACACATCACATTTTCTACCTGCTTCAGTGTCTTCTCATAGAGCTTCTTCCACCAGTACTTTCATATGTGATTGCCTTTTCATACAGGATTGAGTACTTCAAGAACAGAAAATTAGTAGCTATTAACAAGACATTTAGTCTATGCTTATGCATTGTAATAGTGTAAAGCTTGTTAATGGACATCCAATTGTAGTAGTTGGCAATTTTGCTTATCTCTGCTTTGAGTGCAGGCCAAAAATCACAATACTCAGACTTGGTGGATCAGCTATCCCATGCTGTATGTAATGCTTTGAGTGCAGGGAGAGCAAGATGAACAGCAGGCCCAGAATCAGACAAGAAAGACTATTGAGCTTTCTCAGACTTGCCCAAGAGAGTCTGAACCTGACTTTACTCAGTATTAGAGAGCTGGAGGTCAAAGAGCTGTTGTTGTCACTCCCAATTCTTCCCCACAATGGTCATCTCACAAACAAATGTATCAACATCCTGCATATAAAGATTAGTAATCCCTACTAATAAATGTACTAGTATTCACTCACTTCTTTAAGTGTGTCTTAGTGCTTGTTACAATATCTATTTTTCTTTTCTTTTACATGATCATGTGACTTGTCATGTGATGAACCCCTAAGTTAATGGATCATAAGATACAATCATGTGATGTTCTGACTCAGAGTAATGTGGCTGCTGTGTGCCCTTCTCTGCAGAATGGCCCTGTTGAGATCTGCTGTGTGATCCCCAGGCACATGTATTTAATCTCCATTGACCCTGAAGACCCTGAGGGTTCTTTTTCCCATGATCATCTCTGCATGCTTCTCTTTCATTTCTGATCTTCTTAGAAGCTGTGCTGCATTCACATTTATTTAATTACTGTCTTTACTATATCCACATTTGTAATTACTCTCTCATGGCCTGTTGGTCCATGTGCATCCTGTCATAGTATAAGTAGTACTCAATAAACACCACAAGAACTTTAGTCAAGTTCTTGTTGGGATTCCCCTACTCTTCACTTGTCTCTAAGTCAGTATCTTGTGGTAATGACCTAGTCTTTATTAGGTTAGGGTCGCCAACAGTGCTCCAGCATAACATGTGTTGAGGACTACCTTACTGGCATATTGAGCAGGAGCTGAAGTGGTTGCTTGCAAGATGGGTGAATAGGTCTATCTTGAAGCTAAATATT
The DNA here is from genome assembly GCA_038092855.1 of Boletus piedmontensis. NCBI lineage: Eukaryota > Fungi > Basidiomycota > Agaricomycetes > Boletales > Boletaceae > Boletus > Boletus piedmontensis. The sequence continues at coordinate 2,580 of JBBPRD010000516.1, forward strand.
TCAGAATAACTCCTTCTGTTTGGCTGAGGAGTGCTCCTGTTATAATGCATAGTCAGTAAAGATACAGATATGCATTAAAATGTGGCATGATCATCTTAACACAAATTGAATATATCATGCCAACTTTATCATGTTTAGTACCATGGTGTGCAATGAGATTGATGTGAGGCTCTTGAGGATTGTACGTCTTTGATTTGGTATGGGCACTCAATAGTGCTTGTGTTGCCAGATTGACAATATGCACAATGCAACTATAAACTAGTTAATCACAAAGCTAGATGGTGAATCAAGGCACTTACTATACTTATCTTTTTCTATGGTCCCATTTTGTCCCAGTCTCTTGTTCAACATGCTGACTGAATTCTATTAACATCAAGTCCATGTTGCTTGCATTGTCACAGATTATGTGGCCAATCTGTAAAGTAGAGTTAGCAATAATTAGTATCTAGTTGCAGCAATTATTATACTTTGTGCACAATTCCAAGCTGCATAGCAATTTTGCTAAGGGCTTGTCCAAGCTGTGTGCCATTATGTGCACTATTCATTTGTGTAAAGCCCAGGAGGGCCATCTTGATCTCCCAGCATTCAATTCTTGTTTTCTCAATCCATAATCCCATCACTGTAAAATATATGTCTGTGTTTGATGCTTACCAGGCATCACACATAAGGTTGACTTGACCCCTCACACTATTGCTCTACCCTCATGAATTTTAGTGTGGCACTAGTGTGGTAAGATGAGGATATATACCAATAGTCTGCTTTGAAGCTTAATCATTTGCTGTTAAATGTCTGGATGATAGTGGCATGAGTGACCCTTCAATTTGGAATTTTTACACCATTTGTAGCATATGCAGCAATATTGATCATGTATTTAAACCCAGAATGCTTGAGAGCCAAGATGGGCTTATGCAATGTTAGACAAAGTAATGTCTCAAGTGATTTGAATATGACCTACCTGATCTGTATTGATAAGCCACTGAATGACAGCTTCATGAAACAATTGATTACTGTATGGCATTGGTTTTGGCTTTGCAATGATGGGTTGTAGGTGGGAATCAAGCTGTGTTTGTTGATGTGCAGCAGCAGCACTCTCTTTATGCTATTTACAATCCTTGGGTAGCATGGAAATGAAGTCATTTTCCTTTGCCCACTTCAAGTACTCTGCCTGCATATTGTGTGTGAACACCATTAACTAATAGTGGAATGGGTTGATGCAGTTGATATATAGTACCCAATGGCAGGAGTCCATATGGTGTTGATAGGTAGTGATCTCCATTACTAGGAAATAGGGAATGGTATAGATACAGGTAACCTATATAGGTTGTGGGTCTGGGTATCTTGTGGGTCTGGGTCCAGGTCCTGGCTTTGCATACCTGTACCCTTACCCATACCCATGCCATGGGTTTCTGCCATATATGGTAAGTCATGGCTTACTAATGCAGTAGCATGTGGTGGCTACTATCTCTCTATGCACACTCATTTTATTTGCCTGCTACTCATTCACAATCACATTTCTGGCCTTGGGAATACCTTCACTAATATCTATAGGACCTGTACATTGTATCTGGCCACTCTGATTTGCCTGATTTGGCTTTCTGTGACTGTATAAATAGGTATATGCAAGTATCTTTCTTTTGCCTGATTAACCTTTCTAGGTTATAATTTCAGTTATCCTCATCAACATGGTGGGTTTAGGGCCTCAATAGGTTATATAAGATGCTTTAGGGATGATAGGGATGACATAGGTACATTGCCCATGTTGTGCTTGTGTTGCCTGTGTTAATTTGACTCATTTCAAGTTGTGATATGCACCACTTGTTGCATCACCCATCTGGAACCAACTCTCATCACATTTGACACCATCTACATCATTTGCAGGCTGTTCTTTAAGCTTGCTAGCTCTTGATGTCCCAACTTGTCCATTTTACCTTCTAGCCATCTACAATACAATATCTTATAATGCATACAGTAGTACTGCATAAATCTCATACTGAATAGGATTTTGTGGATCCCATCATGGGACAGTGGGAAATTGGACAATAATGCATAATGGATCATGCATTGACATGGCCGACCCATTATGCACTATGGCAGGTGCAATTGCTATGGCAACCCCCAGCCTGTCAGAGGGGTATGTCATGGAATGTATCATTTCAGAGTTACTGTACAGCAGTAGAGGGATGCAAGAATGGACTTGGAGAATGGAGAATGGACCCTAGCTAATGAAATTCAAAAAATGAAGGGGAAAACATTCTGAGCCTGTTCTAGCAAACCCTAAAAAACAACTTGAAGGCAGAAAATATTCTGCTTCCAATTCCCCTTTCTCTATGTTCCCCCATTCTCCAAGTCTCACAATCATGCCTGCCAATAAACAGAAACCTTATAACACTCCACCTGAATACAACTGACAGCCAAAGAAGCCAAAGGCCCTTGGTGTCAATACTTCCCAAACATCAGCCCAGATAACTCAGACATCACGGAAAAATCTCACACTTGCTAACTGGTTCAATATCTTTGCTTATGTTGATGCACATCCATCTGTCCCACAGATAGAGGTTGTCAAACACTTTAGCACACTGAAGACAGGGGCTTTGCTGTTCTCACAGTCAATACTCTCATGAAAGTTGGATAATCGCTTGGACCTACAAAACCATGTTAATGCCAACCCCTCTGCTCTCTCTTCAAAGTGTCCTTGAGTGGTCACATGACCAGATGTTGAAAGGGCCCTATTTCTATGGGTTAAATGCATAGAGATGAAGGGTGAGCAAACCAATGGACCAATGCTGAAGGAAAAGTGGTCCAGATTCAAGGAGCTTTTTAATGTTCCAAATGAGGAAAGGCTTTTGGGGAATGGATGGATTGCATTATTTTGTTGAGCATACAAGATTCATGAACAGCACTGCCATGGTGAGGCTGGATCAGCTGATCTTGTTACTGTCGAAGTGGAGCAAGTATAGGTCTGTGGGATTTTGTCAAAATTTGCACCATGGAATTGGTGGAATTTTGATGGGATAAGTTTTTTTCCTCTGTAAATTTTGCAGATTTAATTAAAAGATTCAATAAACTAATTAATTCTCATTAATTTAGTGCATCTCCTGACCATGGTCTTGCAACAAAGCAAATGAGTGGAAAAAAGAAAGATAAATTCCACATTACACTTGGAGTTGCCTGCAATGCTGATGGAAGTGAAAAAAGTGATTTGATGTTTATTGAAAAGTCTCAGAAACCACAATGCTTTCAGAAGAAATCTCCTGATCAGCAAGGATTTTATTACCACAACAATAAAAAAGCTTTGATGACCTCAGCACTCTTTGAGGAATAAGCATACTTCAATGCCCCTAAATAAACCTGACTTGATTGTGCAACTTGGAAACAGATGGCTAAAGAAATTTGATTACAAAATGCACGTTGCAAATCATCAGGTCTGCCTTTTTGTGGACAATTTCTCTGAGCACACAGTGGATTACGAGCCAACAAATGTGCAGCTCAAATTTTTTGAACCAAACTTGACCCCATTTGTGCAGCCATGTGACACTAGTGTTGTTCATTGTCTCAAGGCACTTTATTGCTGTGAATTCTGCCATTGAGCAATCAAGCTTGATGAAGCAGGTGAACATGAAATCTACAAGATCAATCTTCTTGAAGGGATGATGATGGCTCAGCATGCATGGAACCAAGTTTCACAGCAAATGATCGCAAATTGCTGGAATCACACACAGATTCAACTGTGAGTGCTATGTTAATGGGCAACACTGGCTGAATTTGATTCATACAGAGATTTAATTGCCATCCCACCTCCAAGTTGTGCAGATCCCACTGCATGGGCAATCCTGCAGAAATTTGCAGCCACTGACATGCGACTACCTGACACTGAATAATGTATCAAAGATGCTCTTGGGACTCACTACAAAGAATCCGACTGGTAACCAGCTTTCATAGCTGTCATGGATGCTGAAAATGACATAGATGCAGCCACCTCTGCAATCAAGAAGCTCACACATGCTGCAGCTAACTGGTCTGGACTCAAGATTTGCATTCCCACATGTTCTATGGTCTCACAGCTTGATGCTCTTGAAAATGATATCATGTAGTCAATTTTAGACCTTCAAGCTTGAAACTGTATCTTTGGGACTCCACCAATACTCGACAAATTCCTTGAGCCCAAAGAAGAAGGAGAGACTCAAGATTTGGTGGCAGCTGATATTTTTGATGGGCCAGAAGGGGACAAGGCAATTGTTGCTGAGGTGGTTCGAGAGATGGTGGAAAAGAACCATGAGGTGATTGAGATTGACTCTGATAATGATGATGAGCCCAGCAAATCTGATATTTCCTGCACCAAGACAATCAGTCTTTGCGAGAAACTCATGGAGGCACGTTTACAGCATGGAGATATCTCTTGTTGGCGACCCTAACCTAATAAAGACTAGGTTGTTACCACCAGATACTAACTTAGAGACAAGTGAAGAGTAGGGGAATCCCAACAAGAACTTGACTGAAGTTCTTGCAGTGTTTATTGAGTACTACTTATACTACAACAAGATGTGCACAGACCAACAGGCTGTGAGAGAGTAATTACAAATGTGGATATAGTGAAGATGGTAATTAAATAAATGTGAATACAGCATGGCTTCTAAGAAGATCAGAAATGGAAGAGAAGTGCATGGAGATGATCATGGGAAAAAGAACCCTCAGGGTCTTCAGGGTTGACAGAGATTAAATACATGTGCCCAGGGATTGCACAGCAGATCTCAACAGGGCCATTCTGCAGAGAAGGGTACACAGCAGCCACATTACTCTAAGTCAGAACATCACATGATTGTATCTTGTGATCCGTTAACTTAGGGGTTCATCACATGACTTGTCATGTGATCATGTAAAAGAAAAGAAAAATAGATATCGTAACATTACCCCCCTTCTATGGGTCAACTTCCAGGCAACTCCAACAAGGATCTGAAGAGGAAGTAAGGTTTTCATAGGGTTTAAATAAAGAATTAAAGGCTGATTGTGCCATTCGTAGCTTTCATGGCACATTCAGGTGTGAAGTATAAAAGTCTGTGATGGCTTCTTTAGCTGATTTCAAATGTCCTGTGGGTTCCCAAGTACAATCTTTGTCTGAATAACCTTTCCAGTGAATTAAATATTTGATATTACCCTGTTTCAAATGGGAGTCGACAATATAGTCGATTTCATATTCCTCATTGCCTTCCTCCATCACTACCGCAGGTCCCAGTTTGTCTGCCTATTGGCCCAGTAACCTTTCCTTATATAGTTTGACCCTGGAAATGTTGACAACAGGGTGAATAGTCATAGAACATGGGAGCTTAAGCTTGACTGTGTTTGTTCCAATAAATTTAGTGATTTTGTATGGACCCAGCCATTATTCCATGAGTTTTGCTGATTGCCATGTTTGATGTAAGTTCAAGTGTGTGGTTGACAACCAGACCTTTTGTCCAATAGAATATGTTGTGTCAGAGTGGTGCTTGTCTGCCTGAGCTTTCATTTGTTTTTGGGATTTTTCTAGATTTTCTCATGCCTCCTTCAAGACTTGCTCAAAATCCTTGGCAAATGACATGGAAAAGTAATCATAGGGAAAGAAATTCATAGGTATTCATAAAGAAAAATTTGTCCATTTTAAACTTCATTTCATAGATAACCATTGTCATTACTCCATTCGTTTATTGAACTTCATGTCATGGAAGACCATTGTCTTGATATTTGTTCCTTTGACTCCATTTCATAGATAACTGCCATTCCTATTTCACTTTGTGGGACTCTCTTGATTTGTAGATGACCGTAGTCACTACTCATCTTGATAGATCATATATATACATACTACACCCATCCTATGAATCAGACTCCAGATGATTTGGACTGTATGCACGTCAGATCGCAGCAGTGAAGGTGTGAAGAAAAGATGAAAAATTTTAATGGGTTTTGTCAATAAATAGCCTCCTGGGTTTTGTTAAGTAGTTTATCCTTGTACTTAGGAGGTATGTGATATGTTAACCTCTGGGGTCTTCCTTTAAGTAGTTTAGCCTCATGCTTAGCAGGTATTTGTGAACCTCCTGGGTTTTTCTTCTAAATACTATTCTGGGTTTTGACACCCATCCCATGGCTGTTACTTAGGCTGCTCTTTTTTGGATTTTATGTATATGAGGTCCTGGGCCTCTTTATACGTATTAGCTTGTCAGTACTTCTTTTACTGATCCGCTTCCTAGTTCTGTAATCCCAAAGTTATCTCTATTATATAAGAGTCATAGTCTGTCATGGGAATTGTTCTTCATCCTCGGGTATGTCTTCAAGACCTGGTATTTCTGTTTGGGAATCCAGTTCCCATGTGTTGGTGATAGGAATGATCTCCTCAGGTTGATCTTGCCCTGGAGTAGCCGGGTAGGTGTGTCCTTGTTCTGCCATAAAGTTCTCCTGGAACCTATTATAGAAAAACCAGCTAGTGATTTGTTCCAGCATTTGCATATTGGTGTGGGTGAAGATCCAATTGATCCATTTGTTAAGTCCAGAGTGTAAAGTAAGAAGGAAGGAAATGGGCTTTGGCTTCAACATATATGTTGCGCCCTTACTTGAGTTCCTTTAGCCCTTATTTACAGAGTGTAAGGTCAGATTGGCTGGAGTGATCAGAGTTTGTCTAGTGAGGGACGAGAGAGAGTTAATGACTATAGTTAATATTTGAACTGAATTCTGTACATTGTAAGTACAAGGCTTTATATATGGAGTTGTAGTTGGATTAATGATCAGAATGTATCTGGTAAAGCAGGAAGCCAGAGCTATGCTCCTAAGTGAAGCATAGGATCAGAGAAGTCTAAGGAGCAGGACTAACACATAAAGAGAAACAAGGAGGAACATAACTAAAATGGAGAGAGATCTAAGTACAAGCAAGTCTAGGAGTCCAGAAGTGCATTTGGGTCGAGATGAGCCTGGAGTTCGTATTATTTACACAGAGTTGAGATCAGAAGTGTTGGAGATAACTTGGTGGAATTCTGGGATATGATACCATTCTGGAGTATCCTGGGTTGGTTCCTGCATTTCCATGGGTTATACCTGCCAACCATTTTCATTGTCCCATGTTGCCCAAGGGTCATCGTGTTCCTTAGGGTTTTCCCAGTTCTCTGCTGGGTCCATGAATACTAGCACTGCGTAATAGTCCTTCCTGTGGAGCTCAATGCTAATAAGGTGGTGTTATGGGATTGATCGTGAAATGCAGTAGACCATAAATAAAATCATAATGGTGAGAATATATAGGAGTGCAAAAATGATGTCATTCATGATGGTCATGAGAAGGGATCATAATAGCCCATTGGCTTTGATGAGGGTATCAATGATGTGTGTTGATCTGGCTCCAAGAAATGTAAGAATCTGTTGATTCCAAAATACGTATGCAAATCTAGGAGGACTATCTCACTTCACTAGATTGCAAGATTATAAAGAGGGTTTTGGCTACTTTTGCTGATCCGGCTTATGTATGCATAGGTGCTGAAATAAAAACTCTAATTTGGGAGGACATACTCACTCCACCAAACTATGAACATATAAGGCAATAGCCCACTTCTCACGTATGAAACAAAACGAGCACGTCTCCACACTGGGAAGAGAAGGTTATTGCTCTACACATGACGTCACAGGTAATCACACAAACCTGCCTCGTGTAGTGTTGATGAGGGTATGGACAGTTAGACACTCAACCAACAATGGGGGCTAGTGCACTATGCCTAATAGCAACATTATCCTTATTGACAGCAGACGACCATATAGATGAATATTTGCCTGGTATTCTACCATCTCAGTTCTGTCCTGAGGGGGACTGGCATAGGAGATGTAGAACATGGAAGAGGGATAAAGGGTGGTAATGAGGTAGTAAGAGAATAGTCAAGTTCTAATGTTGGTGACCCTAACCTAATAAAGACTAGGTTATTACCACAAGATACTGACTTAGAGACAAGTGAAGAGTAGGGGAATCTCAACAAGAACTTGACTGAAGTTCCTGCGGTGTTTATTGAGTACTACTTATACTATGACAGGATGCACATGGACCAACAGGCCATGAGAGAGTAATTACAAATGTGGATATAGTAAAGATGGTAATTAAATAAACATGAATGCAGCACAGCTTCTAAGAAGATCAGAAATGGAAGAGAAGTGTGTGGAGATGAACATGGGAAAAAGAACCCTCAGGGTCTTCAGGGTCAATGGAGATTAAATACATGTGCCTGGGAATCGCACAGCAGATCTCAACAGGGCCATTCTGCAGAGAAGGGTGCACAGCAGCTGTGTTACTCTGAGTCAGAATGTCATGTGATTATATCTTGTGATCTGTTAACTTAGGGGTTCATCACATGACAAGTCACATGATCATGTAAAAGAAAAGAAAAATAGATATTGTAACATCTTTTCTGACCTTCCACCCAACTTATTAACACATCTTCGTCATTTCCATGTTTGCCTTCATTGGGAAGAGCTTCTTCATGCCCAACAAACTACTTTAGATTCATTTCTTACCTGCCCGAGTCACCAATCTCTTGACCCACATACATAGCTACACCACTACTACCTGTGACATCACATCTGTCACAATATGTGACATATATGGTACTGAATATTGCTTATAATGCATAAATTTTTTCGTCTCCCAGCCATATGCAGTATGAGATATTGTACTGTATCTTGGTGCAACATATTTGTATCATTGTTATGCTGCCTTGTGTCGCCTTCAGGGTATTCCTGGGTGCTGTGGAGGGGGCCTGGTACAGAGTGATGACATAACATCCACCATTGTGCATGTTGTGCAGTTGCTCCTGTATGCCTTCTTGCTCTTACTATACATATCACTTACCCATAGGTATACCCACACTGGGCATAGGCACAGGTATACCATAGGCATATCTATGCCATTACCCATACCCACAGCTGTGGATATGGGTAAATCACAGGTATGGGTATGGGTTAGCCCCCCAATACCTGGGGGATACCCATGCCAATCCCTACTAGAGAAATGTATTATGTATGTAGAGCCTTTGCTATGTGGGCATCATGAGAAAGGATTGAACTTGAATAAGAAGATAAGGATTTACAAGCAAATCTTGCAGTCCCAATATTTCTTGCCACTAACCAGGTATAGGTCTATGAAATAGTGGTTGACATTACAGCTGCAAATTTTCTGGTGGGCTTTAATGGGTTCCTTGAGATTAATGATCTCAGTATCTTGCAGGTTGGTCACACCATTGGGTAATTATAAAGTAAGGCCTATGCAAGTATATCAATGTTAACAAAGTAAAATAGTAAGATTATAGCAAGTGAAATATACCAATTACCATGCATTATGGACACTCTTTATTAACAGGTATGGGGCATGCCTGCTTTTTACCTATAGAAGATTAGAACAACAGATCATAATGAGTTTATTAAATAGTAATCTAACCTTTTACTAGTTAGGTTGACCTGTTTGCCTGTTCCTTAGTTTTATTATCCTGATTCAACAGATTGAGTTGGTGAGAGTCTATTTTGGTATGCTTGCATTTGTGTGAGCCTGAACCAAGTGATACAGGAGGAGAGAAGCTATCTGGATCAGTTTGAGGGTCAGGAGAGATACAGTGGCTCAAATAAGTATTGGAATCATTGATTGTGCACTCCATTTTTATACTTAGAACATTGTGGCACATTGTGGCACATTGTTGTTCTTGTTGTTGTTTGTTTGTTGTTAGCTTCTACAATAGTCGGAGTCCACTGTCTTCGCTTTTCTCCAGTTTCTGACAGTGGACTCCAGGTATGTCACATTTTACATTACTTGCAATCTAGTTTCTGATAGTGGACTCCAGCTGTGAGATACCAGCTGCTTAACAGGTTATGAGCCCTGCCCTTTGACCTCTGTGCTTCAAGTGTCACAGCCACTCGAAAATTTT
>JBBPRD010000517.1:0-12454 GCA_038092855.1 Boletus piedmontensis
CTCATCGTCAGGGCAAGGGTTAGGGCTATTTATGACCCTGCAAGGGTTAGAGCTAATTCATCTTGGTTCTCTTGCAAATATTAAGTCTTTCCAAAATGGCCCAATATTGGGATACTTATTTGAGCCACTGTATATGAATTGCTAACAAGTTACACAATACCTAGAAATTGAGTGGTGAGTTAAATTTAAAAAAAATAAAAACTTGGGAAGGTAATAGTTTGTGCATACCCTTGAACCCTGTTTTGTATGGAAACTTCATGCAATGCACTGTATTAATGAGACACTATACATGATCAAGATTTGCAAGTGACAGGTGAAGATCTGAGAGACTCAGAGACTGATTGGATTCCTAGCTGAGTAGAATTTGTAGTCCACAGACAAACCCAGAGTTGAGCATTGCATGCCATGGTGTTGTATCAGCAAAATGCCACCCCATGTTACATAGCAATCTATGCAGATTAATAATAAGTAATGGGAAGATTTGACCAGCACTGGTAATATATGAGAATAAGGGTTTTGACAAATGGTGACAATACAAGGACATGCATGGAGGTCATCTGGTTTATAGATATGTGTTAGGACTGCTAGAAACCATAGTAAGAACATCACTTGAACATGTTGGAAACTAGAATAGAGCTCAGGCTATCTGAATACATGGGAGCTCAAATAATGATACCTAGAATAGAGAAGCTCAACATTAGGGAGGAAGGAGACTAAAATTGAAAAGGATGACAAATATATTGTGATGACAAAGATGAACTACAAAGTGCATGGGCCATAGAATTCAGAATTATGACAATATGGAAAGTAGCATTGCATTTCATTACCCAAGAAAGAAGAACTTCCTAAGTGAGCAAGCTGTCTAAGAAATGGTTCCAATGTGCTGAGAGTGTGTTAGCAATAATAAGAAAGGTAAGAGTGGTTACATGCAGCAAAGCTGCTTCTGCATTGATGGCAGCATAGTAAATATACATGGTACATGCAGGCTATAGCCCTCTTGCATTGCAGCAATTTCATACTCTTCAAGCTTGTGTACATTGTTCTTGAAGAGTGCAAGTAAGTAATGGGTATGATACTTCTGCAAGTTGTGCAGGATCAGATATACATGGCAAGTTTATATACAGTATTGGTAGCTATAGGGATATTAGTACTGATTCAATTATGAAATCAACAATGTACAAAATAAAATAATGGTTGAGATAAGTGCATTGCATTATAACCATTCCCTTACATGCTTTTTTACTGCTATCTGCTTGTTTTCATCAACTTTGGTGATAGTGTTTGACTAGTGTAGGAGCACTAGGCAGATGCATAGATGACTCACAAATATCATTATTTACCATTGGCTTAAAGTCAGAATCAGATTCTTTATCCACAATTATTACTATATCAAACTCTAGGGTATTTTTGAATGAATACCCATGTTTACTCAGTAAATAGAAGAGTGCAAGAGTCTTTATAAAGACTTTGGCCTTGGTGGTATTAACCCAAGGTGCCAGAACAAGTTGTGTGCAGATCTATTCAAGGCTCATATATAAGTGCCCAAAATGGGTCACTGATGTCTTGCTATGGGCAAAACAAACCTTGAGATCATAACCTGTGGTGAAATTGGTACAGAAACATGTCTAAATGATATATCTATATGAAATGGATGTATAAAATGAATGTTTGCATACACAAAACCTACTTACCTTTGTCACTGGTCAAAAGGCTACAGTGAATATATGGCTAGCTACCATGTGAGTCCCCCAACAAGTACTAAAAACTTGACTTTGGATTCTTGAAAATATTGGGATTGATGGGAAAGATATAGGCAATGGTAATACCTTTGGACTTACCCATTTATGAGTACTCAACAATGGCATTAGGGGAGTAGATTATGATCCAGTGCACCAATAGTTTAGAATTGATCTTGTAAAGCTGTTGGTTTATCTTATCTTGAGTAAACAAGCAGGTAGGTGGCAAATGGTACCAGGAAGTAGGTATAGCTGATGAGGGACTGGAATAATAAGTGTCTAAAGGAGTAGACAGGCATGACAAAAATTGGGAGGATGGATGTGATAAAATGATTGACTAGAGATCTAGTGAGAACCTGGTGCTCTCCAATATTTCCCATGCCTATGCTAGTGCAGCATATTGATCACTAGAGAGGGGCATTGGGAAGAGGTCTTTCAAAATAATAGAATAGCATGGTATACCTTTTATATATGCAGTGATAATGCTGAGTGTGGTATTACAGTGGTTTGGTAAGGCTAAAAGACTTGACAATAACACACAGGCCATGTCCAGGTTTTTTAAGTTAAAGTAGTTATTTTTTTCTCACACTAATACCCACCATGGTACTATCTCTGAGGGCGTAGGAATCTCACTTAGTGGTAGTGAGATGGAATAGTGTCCACACCAATGGCTACATATGGACCAAATGATTATGTAATTTGGCCCAGTGGTGCCTGAGATATGGCTATTTTAATATAGTAATCTCATTTTAACAGTTTTTGAGCTTCTGATATGAAAAGTATAATCTGAGCCAAACCATGGAATATTGACTTTTGTTTGGTTATACAAACAAAGATATACATATAAACATTCTATCTGAGTTTGAAAAAGTTCACATGCTTCTTGTTCTCTATTCACTATCATCATAAGATATCTATTTTCTACTTAAAGAAATACTATTCTCTCTATGCTTGATGCTGGCCAATCTGCTCACTCCATTGCATCTACTACTGGTATTTATGTCTTTACCATCTCCAGACCTCACTTTAAAGGAGCTGCAGAAGTCCACTAGAGGTTATCCATCCAAGCTTTCTCTCACCAATAGTTAATATATCATTTACTTGATCTTTTCTCAGAAGGCTGAAAATGCAGTTCAGGTTGCCAAAGCTCTTGGCAACATTATCAGAAAGCCTCTATTCCCCAGTACTGATTACCTTCACTTGAAAAAAACTGGTATGAAGACAGTAGTCAAGTCCAAACAATCCCTTCTCTTTGCTAAATATCACAAGATCTATTTAGACTTTGTCTATGCTCACAAGGATTGGACTATGGATGCCTGGAAGAAGGTTATATGGTCTGATGAGACCAAGATCAATTGCCTGGGATCAGATGGACATAAATGAGTATGGAAAAGGCCAGGTAAAGGACTTAATAATAGATTGGTACAGATAATTGTCAAGTTTGGAGAAGATTTCTTGATGATATGGGGTATATAACTTGGGAGGGAGTTGGCTATGCTGCCAAGATTAATAGTAGAATGAATGGAGACTTTTATTTTCAAATTTTGAAAAATAAACTCTTGAATATCTTGAAGTTTTATGGCCTTGATTCTTCTGATATTATTTTTCAGCAGGACAATAACTCCAAGTATATCTGCAGAAAGGTCAAGAAGTGGCTAGAGGAGCAGGATTTCAGAACTATGGTGTGGCCTGCACAGTCCCCTGACCTAAACCCTATTGGGCATCTCTGGGATCACCTCAAAAGAAGGCTTGCAGAAGAAGAATACTTCCCTAAAGGAATTCATGAACTATGGGATAGATTTAAGAAGAAACTGGAGGGGATACTGGTTAAGGAGTGTCAGAAATTGATTGAAAGCATGCCTAGAAGGATTGAGGCAGTGCTCAAGGCAAAAGGAGGTTATACCAAGTACCAATATACCTTGGAATTCAAAAGCTCAAAAACTATTACAATGAGGTTACCATATTAAAATAGCCATATCTCAGGTACCACTGGGTCAAATTACATAATCACTTGGTCCATATGTAGCCAGGGATATGGATCCCATTTTTCCCCACTACCACTAAGTGAGATTCCCATGCTCTTGGATACTATAAAGTGAATACTTCAAAATAACCAAATATTGCAATAGTTTTTAAGGTCACTGTATTTTTCTGCAAGCTACTTGCCCCAGTCTTAGTTACCAACAGGGTTCTGAACCTTGCCAGTTATCATTTTGTGAACATTTGGACTTATGGAGCATTACTATTTACCCTTGCATTTCTTCCCATATGTCACTAATATTGGGTTTAACTAAGTCTCTAGCTAGTTTCTTGACCAGTATTCCCAACAAATGTGATTCCCTACTTCAGATCATCCATGGTGTTGAAATTTCAATGTCCACCACTATTCTACCTTTTCCTCCACAGTATATATCTGTATCTGGAACTACATGCAGCCATAATATAACCCCAATATTTCCCAGCTGCCATATAGCTCACTGCCTCACTTTTCTGCTGATTCAAGCTCTGCCCCTTTCTGTGACTTACCCATGTCAACCCTGTTCCTGCCTCAATGAAGGCTATACTTTGCACTGCCAGTCAATAACCCAGAGTAAGATGATATCTTCCTTTAGTCTTCCTTCAAGTTTTCTTCCCCAGTGTACTGTCTATACCCTTGCCATGTGTATAAATAACTCTTACTGATTGATAATGATAATCCATATTGCCAATTTTCCCAGCCCCTCTGATATTATCATATATCAATAGTTCCTTAATAATTTTATTATAGTAAATGGTATAATAGTTATATATCTATGATTGCAATTGTGTGAAAAGATAAGGCCACATGTTGGCAAGACAAGGCAGCATGATAACAAGACAAGCACACACAATAATAAAATAAGCACATATAATGACAAGAAAACCACATATAGTGGCTTAAAAAAGTATCCCAATATTTAGCTATTTTGAAAAGACTTGACATTTGTAGAAGAACCAAAAGGTGTTGGCTCTAACCCTTGCTGGGTCATTAATAGCCCTAACCCTTTCCCTGAAGATGAGCCCTTAGTCATATGATTTGGTTGTCATGGCACTAAGATATAACCATACTAAAGTGACATGTTCTACAATTTTAGTACTTTATATGCCCTCTCTTTGCTTTTATAACTGCCTCTAGTCTTCTAGGCATACTCTCTATCAATCCTTGATACTCCTTAATCTCTATCTTGCCCCACTCCACTTCAATTCTCTCCCAAAGCTCCCATACTCCTTTTGGTGGTGTTGTATAGCTATTGAGCTTCTTTTTGAGGATTTGTTAAGTCTGGATCTTCTCTGGGTATAACTCTGGGAACTCTGGAGTTGAGTCAGGATGGAGGGGGTAGGGTTTTGGATTCAATGTATGTGTTGTGCCCTTGCCAATAGTTCCATTGCCCTTATTTCAGAACAAAGGTTCAGAGGTGGGTTGGAGGTAAGTCAAGGGACTTTAGATCAGAGGAGAGGATGAACTAAGATGATATTTGAACTGAGGTTCATACATTGTAAGTATGAGGTTTTATATACAAAGTTGGAGTCAGATTAATAATCAGGATTTGTAAGTAGAATGTATCCAGTAAAGAAGAAGCCAGAGCTATGCTCCTAAGTGAAGCACCAGATTGGAGAAGTCTAAGAGGTGGGTTTAATATATATAAAGCACAAGGGAGAACATAACTAAAATGGAGAGAATACTAAGTATGAGAGGTCCAGAAGTCTGGAAGTGTGTCTGGGTCAAGATGAGTCCAGAGTTCATATTATCTACATGGAGTTGGGGTCAGAAGTACAGTATTAGAGGTGACTTGGCAAATTTCTGGGATATGATAGGATTTGCAAAAGATGTTCAATGGGATTAAGATCTGGAGATTGTGCTGGCCAGTCAAGAACCTTGATCCCTTGAGATGCAAGCCACTCCTTGGCTCTTTCAGAGATGTGCTTGGAGTTATTATCTTGTTGAAAGATAATGCTTTCCTCAGGAATTCCAGAAATTTCCATGGTAGAAAGCAGATGACCCTCCAAAATGGAGACACACTGCTCAGCATTCATCCCCCCTTCAACCTCTGCAAGAATCCCCACTCCATTCCAACTCATATATTCCCAAACCATCAAGGAACCTCCTCTAAACTTTAGTATTCCCTGGATTTCCTTTTTTGTAAAGGTTTTCCTGCCAATTTCCACACATACATCCTTCCATCTGACCCAATCCTGTTGATCTTGGTTTCATCTGTCCAAATGACCCTAGTCCAGTCCTTCACAGTCCAGTGTTGGTGCTTGAGAGCAAAGGCTAGCCTATATTGTCTATGCTTTATAGACAAGAGTGGCTTTTTTTCTTGACTACAGCCTTGAGAGATGTAGACTTGAGAACATTCCTAACAGTCTGAGCAGAGACAGGAGAGGAGAGGGCAGAATTGATGAGATGGGTGACCTGGACAGCATTTTCAACTTTGCCAGAGATGATACTAGAGACAATTCTCCTTTTATTAGTAGGTGAAAGTTTGCAAGAACATTATAATTTGATGTCTTCCTCGCCTGGGTAGATCTCTTTGATGGCCCTGGCCACAGTAGACTTCCCCAGACCAGTTTGGGAGGATATTTGCCTAGTAGAAAGGCTAGATTCAGAGAGAAAAAGAATATTGGCTCTAGCAGAGGAGAGAATGGATTTCATGATGAAGTAGGGTTAGCTAGATGGTATCTCTGCTCTTTATATCATTTAGAATTATGTAAGTGACATAATCAGACATGGTTAAAGCACAGCATCCATCAGAATCTTATGTTATTTACATATGCACAATAACAAGACAAGTGCACATGACAATAAGACAAGGCTATACAATGACAAGATAAGGGAGTACACTATGGATATATGCTGGCTATAGAGATAGAGGGAGTAGATGGGAAATTTAATGGGATGAAGGATTGAAGACAGTAAATATATATTACTGGGATTTATTTTTAGCTAAGATGTGCCTGGGGTCCTCTGTGACTCAGACCATCTGCTATCTATTACTTGTGCCTAGACTTTTCTGCTTCTATCTGTTAAGTATCAAATCACTCCTGGTCAGAACTCCAGAACTCTGGAGTTTGACTAGGTTTAGTGGGACATTGGCTTCAACTTGTGTGTTGCACCCTTGTCTGGAGTCAGTCTCAGATTTGGGTCAGAAGTCAGAGGGTAATGCAAGCTTCAGAGGGTCAGATAGAACTATCAAGGTTCAGTTAGAGGTTAGGAGTAAAGAATAAGTCAATATTTGAACTGAAGTTACATGGTATGGAGGATGAGGTTTATATATGAAGTCTGGAAAGGATTAGTAATGGAGATTGCTAAGTGGATCTGTAATCTGATGAGTAAGATGTTGACCTGCTGCAAAACATTTGCATGCATGATTAGGAGTATATTACTCAAAAGCCCCCATAAAACCAACCCCTTTCCATCATCCAAATCTTTCATTACTCTAGAGCTAGATGACCCTTGATATGACCTATCATCCCTCCAAGTTTCATAATATTTCCTTCAGAGTTTAAAGAGATATAAATATTTTTCTCTAAACCCAATCCCTACTACTATTAAGTAAATAGCACAAAAAGTGTATAAAGACTGGCTTAGCAGTACCAGCCAAGAAATTCCTAGACTCAATTAGGAAATGCATAGCTAGCTTGATTCAGCTTGACCCAGTTTGGCTCAGTTTGACTCAGCTTGGCTCAGCAAGATCTAGAAGTCCTGAAATATTCTAGAATGTTCAAGCTTACATGACTCAGTATGGCCTGGTATTACCCCTGGATGAGTCATCATGACTCAGCATGACTCAGCATGACTCATCATGGTCTTGGCATTACTAAGCTGCCTTTGATTGGCTAGCCAAGCCTTTGTAAATATCTATAAAAGGAGAGCCTTTTAGGTTACTAAAAAGCAGGAACTAAAAGGAACCTTAGAGGGAGTAACCTTATAAATTGAGCCTTTCTCACCCACTTGGAGTACCTTTCTCAGGCAACCCACAGAGGACCTTGAGCAGGACCCCAGGCATAGTTGAGCACTGCTAGATTAGTTGTTAGGAGCAAAAGACTTGTATTCAAGAGTAAACAAGTGAAATAGAACACCTTTTGGGAGAAAACCCTAATCAGGGCAACAAAAGGGAACAGATCCCCAACAATTGAAACTACCAGTACTATATTGAACCTGCTATACAGCTGACTACCCACCTTAGGGGATAAGTAATAGTACAGCTCAGAAAGCCTTGAAATATATTCTTTTTAGTATTGCTAATAAAGATTGAGTTTAAATAACCTCTCTAAGTGAACTAAGTGTAGTGTGATTAGTATCCAGTCATTCTGGAACATCTTGACATCTTAACATCTTAGCATACCACCAGATTAGTGCCACAAGGCTACTAACCACTTTTTAGGAACTTCACCCATTAAATTCAAATAAATTGTGATAAATAGGGGAATATTCCCACCACCATACATAAGCATAAACAAGACCAAACAAAGCCAAACAATTGGTTTAATTGGCAATTTACTGAAATTCAAGTAGTTACACTTAAGACTACTATATATCTAGCAACCCTATAGTGTTGACTAGTATCTTACTAGTGTGTTATCACTACTGTTCTACCCTTACTAACCAGACTACCCAATCTTAGCTCAATACCACCCCAATTCATAAACATCAGTTGAGAATTGGTGAACAACCTGTATACCTTATTACACTAAGTTCTTATCTCAGCAACCTTAGTAGATCTAGTAATTATATTTGCCTAGGCCTAAATACCTAGCTTATAGTGTGTGATCTGTGGAAGGTAAAGCAGCAGTCTAGAGAACTATCTATTTTAGTTCTAGTTGCTTTAGTCTACAAAGAAGACACTGTCCTTCATTGTCAAGTGGTCTAGTTGATGTTCCATATTCCCTATGGGGTCATGTGGACCAAAATTGGTTTATAATTCTAAAATGAATTCCTTATAGTTGTCCATTCATAGTGGATGGAGATCAGGGTCTTCTATCTGGAGCAAGTCCAGTTTGAACCACTCCAGAGTGATGCCCTTAAGATAGGATTGCATAAACATGACTTTGGTGCAATCTGTATGGAAAGCCTTAGGACAATCTTGGAAGTTGAGTTCACATTGTACCATGAAAATCTGGAGTTTTGGGGGATTAGTCCTGTCAAACTGATCCAGTTCTCAGACTTTGGTATGCTGAAAAGATTTGGAGATAAAGGGACAACAAGAGGAATGGGCTAAGTCTTTGATCACATCTGTTAGTTGGGAAAAAGTATCTCATGGGATATATTCATTGTTGGAGTTATCTTCTGGAAAGTCAGAATCCTTGGAGGGGTTATCTCCTAGACCTTCTGGACTATCTGGAGAACCACCAGCATTAGAAGGGATGCTGGGGCACTCAGTCAATCATTGACTAAGTTTAGAGGTTGAGTTGTTATTGGATGGGAGTTTGATAAAGTATGGTCCTGGAGTAGGGGACTACATGGAAAGAGGGCCTGCTCCTGAGGCTGAGGCTACAGGAGTTTGGCAAGCAGAGAAGCTTTGGAATTGATCAACTATGCTTGTGATGTGGCAACTACTTCCAAATGTGCTGAGGGGATTAAAACATGGGGATAGGGATGGATTGGTGCCAAGAGCATGAGTCTGGGAATAAGTAGTACAAGTGCCCATTGATGTGACTCTAGACAAGAGGGAGTTTGAATATACTGTCAAGTATCAAATCACTCCAGATTAGGACTCCAGAACTCCAGAGTTTGACTGGGTTTAGTGGGACATTGGCTTTAACTTGTGTGTTGCACCCTTGTCTGGAGTTGGTCCTGGATTTGGGTCAGAAGTCAGAGGGTAATGCAAGCTTCAGAGGGTTAGATAGAACTGTTAAGGTTCAGTTGAAGGTCAGGAGTGAAGAATAAGTCAATATTGAAACTAAAGTTACATGGTTTGGAGAACAAGGTTTATATATGAAGTCTAAAAGAATTAGTAATGGAGATTGCTAAGTGAATCTGTAATCTGATGAGTAAGATGTACATAATAAGAATGGAGGGTCTGGGGAGGTACAAGCCAGAGCTGTGCTCCTAAGTGAGGCACAGCATTGGGGACTAAACTAATGTGAAATTAGGGGTGGGATCATATAAGATAGAATGGAGAGTAGTAGAAATGAGGACAAGTCAAGTCTGAGAACTAGGAGCATGTTCTCTGCCAAGAATGCTCCAGAGTTGATTGGATTGGCTTCAGAGTTATGGAGTTGGGACTTGTAGATATTGTGAGATATGATACTATCACAATAATGTGTTAGAATGGTAAGAGGGCATACAATATCCTAAATATTTGACAACTTCTGATGGATACTATATGTTAATCCTATCCAATTATGTAAATTATATAATTCTAAGCAATGGATCCCACTCAGATAACTCTATACTTCACCATGAAAATCACTTTACCTTTACTAGAGTCAATATTCTTTTTCTTTCTGGATCTGGTCTTTCTGCTAGGCAAATATATTTTCAAACTGGTCTGGGGAGATCTACTGTGGCCAGGGGTATCAAACAGATCTACCCAGGAAAGGAAAACATCAAATTAAAATCTTCTTTCAAGTTTTCTTAAAACAATTATCATTTATACAAACTAGTGATAGCTAATGATCCATATCTTCCCTCTATCTTATCTTACTATGGTGGTGACCTTTTCTAGCATAACAATGCAATGCTGTACCAACTCAACTTTAGAAAAATTGATGATGACCTTATTCCAACTCATTAATGGTACATGAAATTACATCAAGGACACTGGTATTTGTATATGTAATGCTGCATGCCTTTATTTGGGACTATTGATGTGTTGGCCCAATTCCAACCACTACAACATTTACATCTTAATTAATTCCATACTAATAGGTCTATCAGCTCAATACTCACATGATACAAGTCCTGTGTTGTTTTCACTTGGACATTAAAGAATGTAAGTGTACCATTCTTGATCCTCATGTCTTCAAGCAAGATTGGACCTTAGAGACTATTGCTTTAGTCTCACAGGTGCAACTTGGGAAATATTATACCCTTGACTAAATAAATATTGCCCTGGTTATAGTGTTACATTATGTGTTTGCTCCATTTACTCTTATAGCTGAAAACAGACTACAGTGACCTCCAAAACCATTGCAATGCCTAACCCTGATGTGGTATGTGCAGCACACCACAAATACCTATGGGAATTCCACTTAGCTTTGGTGGGGACAAACAAAGTACACACTCTTTGCTACAATCTGGCCTCTTGATCATGTGATTTGGCTCAGAGGCTGTGGAGTTATGTTTATTTCAAAACAGCAATACTATTGCAATAGTTTTGCACCTATTGGTAGAGAATATGGAATCTTGTTGAAATACCATCATAAGTGGCAATGTTTGGTCATACAAACAAAGGTACACATATAAATATTATGTCTGAGTTTGAAATAGTTCACACACTTCTTTATTTCCAACCACATCATCATGAGATTCATTTCTTCTACTCAGAAAAATACCGTTCTCTCTATGCTTGATGCTGGCTAGTCAGCTCATTCTATTGCTGCCACCACTGGTCTCCATGCCTCTACCATATCCAGGCTCCACTCCAAAGAGTGTTCTGAGCTTCAGAAGTCTGTTGGAGGTCACCCATTCAAGCTTTCTCCTACCAATCTTTGTTATGCCATCTGTCTTATCTCATCTGAAAAGGCAGAAAATGCTGTCCAGGTGACCAAGGCTCTTACCAATGTGGTCAACCAACCCCTTTCTACTACCACAGTATGCTGGCACTTGAAAAAAACTGGTATGAAGACTGTGGTGAAGTCTAAATGCCCCCTTCTATCAGCTAGACATTACAAGGCTTGCTTTGACTTTGCCTATGCTCATAAGGATTGACTATAGAGGACTGGAAGAAGGTAGTATGGTCTGATGAGACTAAAATCAATTGCCTAGGGTCAGATGGGTGAAAATGGGTGTGGAAAAAAGCAGGTGAAAAGCTTAATGATAGATTGATTGAAGGAACCCTGAAGTTTGGAGGAGGTTCTCTCATGATGTGGGGGTGTATGACTTAGCAGGGAGTTGGCTATGCTATCAAGATTGATGGTAGGATGGATGGAGACCTTTACCTTCAGATTTTGAAGGATGAGCTGCTGAATACTCTGCAGCATTATAGTCTAGATCCTCCTAACATGATATTTTAGCAAGACAATGATGCCAAGCATACTTGTAAAAAGGTGAAAGAGTGGCTTGGAGAGCAGGAGTTTTGGACTATGATATAACCAGCACAGTCTCCTGACCTCAACCCCATTGAACATCTCTGGGATTACCTCAAAAGAAGGCTAGCAGATCAAGAATACCCTCCTAGTGGAGTTCATGAGTTATGGGAGAGAGTTCAGGTGGAATAGAAGGGAATACCACTTGAGGAGTGTCAGAAGTTGATTGAAAGCATGCCTAGGAGGGTTGAGGCAGTGCTCTCAAGGCAAAAGGAGGCTATATCAAGTACTAATATCTATTTCATACCAACAGGTGCAAAACTGTTACAATGATATTGCTGTTTTGAAATAAACATACCTCCATAGCCTCTGAGCCAAATCACATGATCCAGAGGCCAGATTGTAGCCAAGAGTGTGTACTTTGTTTGTCCCCACTAAAGCTAAGCAGAATTCCCATGGGTATTTGTGGTGTGCTGCATACATCACATCAGGGTTAGGCATTGCAATGG
>JBBPRD010000518.1:0-12440 GCA_038092855.1 Boletus piedmontensis
TAACCCCCTAGCGATGTTCGGCAGGTTCGGCAGGTTCGGCACGTCTACACATGGGTCAACCCGAGTGTATTTAACAGTTTAGCATAGTTGGCAGCAGGCCTATGCATGTTCAGCATGTTTAGCAGCTGTAAATATGTGGATGCATCGAGTTGTATATTAGAGGAAGGCATGGTATATACTGCCATCGTCAATGTTCGGCAGGTTCGGCACATATATGATGGATCCAGTGAAGTCTATACATGCATGTAGCAGAATGATCAGTATCTGTAGTGATGTTCGGCAGGTTCGGCGCATCTACACATGTATCTGCCAAAGCATATGTAGGTAGGTAGTGTGCTTGGCAGTAAGCCCGGGCAGGTTCAGCAAGTTCAGCACCTCTATGCATTGATGTCGCAAATCATGTATGAGCCGGGGGCAGAGCATGTACTCCTCCACCAAAGCAAGTCTGGACATGCATGTAGAGTAATGGGCAGTATGTTCGGAGGCCTAACTGTAGATGGTATATTGTATTCTAAGTACATTTATGTAGTCTATTTCAAGATGTGATAAAAAGAACGTGCGAGGAGGTGTGAGAACTGCAAGTGGGTTGGGGACGTCATCAAGTCTGAAAGAGGTATCTGTCATATCCTGGACTACGAAATACAGATATCGGAGATCATGCTAGTATGTATACGGGTCAGCCAAGTCTGCCAAGTGAGTATGAAGTACGCGCGCAAATGTATCTACCATCCCACGCATCGATGCATCCTCCACTGTCTTCAACCAGAGACTCATTGTCTGCGTCCGCTCCACCTCGTTGACGAAGTACGATGGGTTTCCATCGATATCGAACATTAACCCAACGTCCAGCCTGCACAGAACGCACAAGCTGGACTTTGCCCCTGCCGGATTGGTCTCTTGGCGGACCAATTCTTCGTACGACTTGCGAACAACGTTCATGACCTCATTAGCACCCTGCATGCGAACCCTTCTGTCTCCGCCCTCCGGATTCACGATCAGGTCCGGAATGAGTGGCGTAGTCTCCCGATTTCTCCATCGCTCCCTGATGCAGCATCAGCTATAAGTCACGGTCACCATAGAAACATAGACGCTGTTACCTGAGTTCAGCAAAGCTTAGGAAAGACGAGACACGACGCCCGACCCAGTGCCCATCTTGCCCATGGAACGTGTGTACGATGTTCTCCACGTGCCCACCCACCAGGAAGAACCGCCACTCACCGATGGTGACCAGAGTTTCAATGTATTCTTGTGACACCCACACTTCTTCGTCCAGATAGGTTCTCCCATCCAGGTGCGACCACGTTCGCATCGCATTCAGGCGGTGACGCACCCTATCAGCTGCCGCACCAGATCCTGTGATCGACTGTGGTGGCAGGACCACATACTCACCACAGTCACTGTGGCTGCGTTTTAGCACAGTTCCAGCGGGTATATCGCCAGCCCGTTCGAGGATATCTGTGCGAGGTCGAGACCACCCGTTCGCGCTTGCTGCCATCTCGAGGATCTTGACAGTCTTCCACTTGTTTCCGGCCATGTGCAGTGTGGGAGCTGGGGGCCATAGCGGTACAACTCTGGCGAGAACAGCGAGCGTACGTTCATATTGCTCACGCTCCGCTCCATAGAGGTCATATGCAGAGTCTGGCGATCTGCCCGAAATATGAGCAACGGTGGGATCACTGAGTTTCTGAAACGCCTACGAAGTGTTGATCGTATAGTCCATCCCTCCAATGATACAGTCTTGGGAGCGGATGAGCTCCCACCTTTGCTGGTTGTCCATGCTTGACCTCGGGCTGAGGAGCACGGACTTGAAGTGATCCCACGACATATATGAGACCTCGAATACCTTTTCGTTGTCTACGTGGTAGTCAGACAGGCAGAGGATGAGCCATAGCTAGAGTTGTAGAATGAAGTGAGCAATGGAAAGACATCAGTCGATGCGGCTCACCCATTCCGTCAGTAGCATCAATGTTCCCGAGGCACTGCGCTCTGCCTTGGTGGGTTTTGGCACTTTGTACTGGACGCCCTTCAGGTCCTGGATGGCCCTCAGCTGATCGCCCGTGAGGTGACGCCTGACCCAACCAAGGTCAATCGCAGCGTGATCGCGACTTGAGCGTGTGCGGCTGGGATCTGGAACATACAAGAGCTTGATCTTTGGGGGCAGCTTGCCTCCCGCGCTCTGAGTACCAAAAGAGTACACGAAGTCTGAGGGACACGAGCGCCCCGACATCCCAGCTGAGGATGCGCGGCTTGTGTTCTCTGGGATGACATTCTTCACCATCAACCCTTGCATCACTACATCTTCATCCTCCTTGTCGTTGTCCTCATCATCGTCCTCATCCCCCTCCTCATGGTCGTGGACATCTTCATCGTCGCTTTCGTTGTCATCGTCGTCGCTCCCGTCAATATCCATTGCATCATCAATCTGGCTATGGGAGTGTGCGATGCATCGTTGGATCGGATTGCCTGGCTAGTGAGGACGATGAACCTACCTCGTCGTAACGAGCATGCGCCAGTTGACCAGGCCTGTAGTCCAGTCTGGTATTTGCCTCGAGAAGAACTCGTCGATGGCTTTGGATGATGTGCCGGCCATGACCATATGTTTGATCGCCATTGCATGGTCATCCTTGCTGGCATTGCGCGTATAATATTGGTTGACCGCGACAGGACATGGGGCCTTGCAGCCAGGGTGTAGCTTCGCATTCGCTGAATGCCGCCTTGCAGTGCTGCCCTCCTTGGCCCAAAGGATACATCCTCGTCGCTTGCTTTTGCAGTGAGTAGGCTGGCACGTGTGGTTGCACAGTGCGAATCCGTGTTGGTCCCGGTGAGACATTGTGTTATGGTTGCAGATGGATGGTCGGTGGGATGGACAGTGGGGGAGACGGACGGTGGTGAGATGGATGTGCTCGGGGCAGATTAAAAGCGCGGTCGTGTTGGCCATAGTCGGACCATTACCACGCTTACCCAGTACACATTACACGTAAGTAGGTACACACATACATCCTGCCGAACATGCCGAACATGCCGAACATCGCCAATGATCACTGCACTATGCACTCCATACGTAACTAGTGACTGGAGACCAACCGAGGTGGTCGAGCAGCACTATACATACTGCATATTATGCTGTCAGCTCTGGCCATATTTCTAGTTATGTGCAGAGCCTTGCCAAACTTGCCGAGCATCACTGCATCTAGTAATTGTCAATTCACTTTACGGACTTGTTACATGTGTGGACACGCCGAGCATGCCGAGCATCAGTCGAGGTAGCGCATAGTATTGTCCCGGCTCATATACACTTGACTAGGGACTACATAGATTGACGGAGTGCTGAACGTGCCGAGCATCAGTAGACACATAACATATTGTACCACATAGTTGCACACACTCCATATAAACATGGATAGACATGCCGAACCTGGCGGTCATCACTAGAGGCATTGTGTACTATACTACATACGCATGTACGATACGCTGGATACTTGTGTCTTGGTGCCGAACCTGCCGAGCTTGGCTGTACCTACTGCAAAATGTGGTAAGAGTTTTCACACAAGTTCCTACATACATGTTATGCTCTGCCGAACCTACCGAGCATCGTTGGAGGTACTGGTACTACATATTACACAATATACTTGTAAATACAAGATCCCAGCATGGCCCACTGGCAGTAAACTGAGAGATTGACCTGCATGCCGCTACAGTAGGGTTCTGGCTAGTCAAAGATACTTGGGTAATATTGGCGAGTACACTACCCTGCACCCAGGGTATCATTAATGCATACCTGTTAGGGTCAGACTACTCACCACCCACGATGCTGATTGTTACTTCATCCAATCCGATTGTCAAATCTGTGTTGCACGGGTAGCATCATTCCTGATCCGGAAACAATTCACAAATAACCGCTTCGATGGTTGTGCCACCTATATCCTTTTGGAGCGATAGTATCCCACGTGTGGACGGGGCTATAAGATACTCACTGCTGGTGGTTCGACGTCTGACCATCCCACCCATCCACCCACACCTTCCTCACACACCAACTATGAACTACCACGCATTCCCATCAGAACGACCCAACGACGACACTCTGGCCGTGAGCATCGAAGACGCCCTCTCTGAGCGTTATAAGACAAGACCAACCACAACGAACATGATGCTCCTCCAACGGACAAGTGCAGACGGAATCCTCAGTGAGACCGTCTTCCAGATCCCAAGACTATATGCGCGGCCACTTCTCATCCTCCTTTTTCGTCGCTACGCCCTCGCCACCATCTTACACTACAAACAGAAGCTCGAAATAAAACCATACAAGCGGTGGCTCACGCTCGCGCAAAACTTTCTCCACGTCGATTTGGTGTGGAACGGGCTCGAACACGACTGCACCAACGCGGAGGCCATGGGACCAAGGTGGCGATCCGACGTCTTCGACCGGTTCATCGCTACGGAGATCCTGGTGAGGCGACACGAGCCCGTCTATGTAAGCCTGTATCGCCGGCGCCGAACGGACGACATGCCGAACGTCAGCCAGGTTTCAGTTGAGAAGCTAGGTGAGTATTTACTCTACATATGCTCTGCATCACAGCGGCTCATGTGGCCCAGAGTGGACCGAATACCAAGAGAAAGCTCGGCAGTCATACAACTTCTTTGGTGGGCCATTTGGGGGTCTGATCCCCAGCAAACTGCCCTCGCTTGATGTCGCAAGTGGGCTGCTGTTAGAAGCAAGTGTATGGTATGATGATGCTGGTCGTCCATTGATAGGTAAGTACCTCAGACTTCCGTTGTTGTCTTAAACTGACATTCGCCAGATGACCCATACACTGCGATATGGGTAAGCAAAGGATGGGAGCCCAAGGATCCATTCGACCCCGAGGCAGTGGACATTGAGGGCACAGATGCCGACGACACAAACGAGGAAGATGGAAGCCAGGATGAGGAGGGCGACAAGGTGGACGACATGGCAAGTGAGATAGAAGACGGCGCAGAACAGAGCCAGTCCGAGGAAGATAGCAATGCAGAGGAGGAGGAGGAGGAGGAGGAGGAGGAGGAGGATGCAGTGGCAGCGGGGACAGAAGTCCGCAGGCCGCAACCATCGTGTAAGCATCATATCATTTTCCAACTGGAATCACCTCTGACCACACATGCAGCGTCAACCACTGCCACGCAGCCTCCGACTACGTCTGCCACAACAGCAAGGACTAAGCGCAATAGGTCAGGAAGCAGTAAGTGTTCCTGCCTCAGTATTTCCATAGTCTTCAACTCTGACAACATTCCTGACATGCAGACGTTGCTGCAGTGCGGTCGCCCCCTCACAAGAGGCCATTGCGGGTGAGACCCGCACCTAAATGATATATTCCTAGTAAAAATGTCTATGTCCTCTTCTGTACGTGATTACACGATATTTGTTGCACTAAGAGAGTGTTTTGGCCATGTGCCTATTGCATCAGAGCAAGTGAGAGATGTATTGTACCTGGTGAACACATTTGTATATGCTAACGAATGTTCCGAACATCGTTAGACATACCACACCACTATATATTTGTGTAGACCCGCCGAACCTGCCAAACATCACTAGAGGTACTTTGCACCAGCCTTTGTGCCAATGTAATACTATATTAGCTGCACTCGATCATGCCGAACATGCCGAACATCATTAGCACTAATTCCGATTACGCTATTGTCCACATTACCTTTTAGTCGACGCTTTGGCCGACCTGCCGCACTTGCCGCACTTGCCGAACATCGCTGGCCTCGCTGCCCGGATCACACTAAAGTCCGATTCGTACACGTCACTGGGATTTATGCACGGATCCGACACTTACCCAGGGTTAGGATTCATTTGCACTGATCCAGCATCTGCTGGACATCGATTACAATAAGGACTTATTTGAGACAATAATGCCTCCACAGGAGGGTTGGGTCATTGTCCGCTAATTATAGCTAACCCTTTCGGCTATCCATATTGATTGGCTGTATTGTATATATATGTGGGTTGCTGTTGACCTGTCGACTAACGCTGCCCACTATGTCCGACCTCCTCTACCCCCAAACCATCACTGGCAACAAGTATTATACAACAATTCTCACTTTCATCCCGCAATTGCAGTACTCTGTCGCTATTCGTGCAAACGACTCCTTGGGCGTTCTGTATGAGGCGATGCCCCCATCCGCGCCTCCCACCGTGAAGAGCAAGGTTCCGCGACATTATGTAAAGCACCTCCAGCGTTTCCTCTGGAGGTACTACCTCTTCTTCGCCCTTTACGACTACTACCATCAAAAGCGTAACCAACTGAGCCGACTTGGGGCTGGATTCTTCCAGCGAATGCTGGTGATGATGGACGTTGTCCTCGAGCAGCTCGTCATTGGTTGCACAAATGCAGGTGACGCTATGAAAGCTGACACCAGGTTCGACGTCTTCGACTACTACCTGGTTACGGAGTTCGTCGTTGGTCAACATGATCCCGAGAGCGTCGATGCCTGGCGCAGGCACCCGGACAACGTGAATTTCGATCTGGAACGCATTTCACCAGATACACTTGGTAAGTGACTGATCGTGTATGAATTAGTTCCCATCTGCTAATGACATCGTGCAGACTGGACTCGATATGACACGGCACTCGGTACCCTCCTCAACGGACAGGCAATAAGCCACTCACTGTCCTTGGTGAAGCAGGCCAGTGACTGGAATCGCCTGCTTGACGCTGTTGGCCAATGGTACGGATTGTCACTGCGCGCTAACACAAGGTCCAAGGACATGCAGAAAGGTCTGTGGTGTGTACACTACTCGCATATATACTAATCGTGCATAGGAAACGTGGAGCAACTTGTCAACGGCACGGCTGGGCTAGGATACGTCCCTACTGTTCATGATGACGAGCGGGATGCGGAGGGTGTCACGGACCCGGAGACAGCCCCTACAAGGATAGCAACACGAAGGGCAAAGGCGCAGCAAAAGGTAAAGGGCAAGGTAAAGGAAAGGCAGGCAGGTCAAGACACAACGAGGAAGTCCAAGCCAGACGTGAGTGTGAGTGAGCCAGTGCAGGAAAGGGGTAAGGGGCAAGAGGAGGACGATCTGAAGAACGAGAAAAGGAAGAAGAAAAAGAGCAAGCTGAGCAAGGAGCCGCATGCGGAGAAAGGAAAGGGGAAGGAGAAGGAGAAGGAGAAGGAGAAGGAGAAGGAGAAGGAGAAGGAGAAGGAGAAGGAGAAGGAGAAGGAGAAGGAGAAGGACGTTGACGTTGGCATCGACATTGACATCGAGATGGAATTGGCAACAGCGGTAGTGGGGTTGGATGTGCGCCAACCTGATGGCGACATCATCATGGAAGGTATGCGCATTTCATAACTGTGTCATTTACGTTTTGCATAGCTGACTGTCCAAATAGGTGTTGCTGGCCCCTCAACCCTCCCCCTGCACAAGGGCTCCGTAGTGCGAACCTACAGTAAGTGTACGCTGCCCATGCATTGATAAATATACTGAATTGTGCAGGTAAATCTCTTACTCCAATCCCTCCCCCACCTACCCAGCGACGTGCTCCCGTCGACCCTCTTGACTTCCCAACCCCCAATGAGGCACCCATGGGTGCCAACCTCCTCGGCCATTAATATCAATATCATACATTGTATATGAACAGTGGTTGATGGATATCTGTAGTCGTTGCCTCGCTAATAGAGATTATGTGTTCTGAACTCAAATACATGAGCGTGTTATTAGGGAACGCAATAGGCTACGTGTGAGGCCGCAGGTCACTGGGCACTTGGGTAGAGTTGCCGAACCTTCCGAACATCCAGAGTGATGTTGAGCAGGCTCGGCATGTCTATAAATGTATCTATGCAAGTATATAGAAGCATATGGCATGATTGGCAGTATGGCCAGTCATGCTCGGCATGTTCGGCACCTCGAGAGACTATGCAGCCAATGGTACACGAGCCTGCAGCACGATTGACACTCTCGCTAGTGAAGCTCGGCAAGTTCGGCGGGTCTGCACACACGCAACAAAATATGTACACTGACATACCATAATGGCTAGCAGATTAGGCAGGCATATCCGTGTCCCTAGTGATGTGTAGACGTAGTTGTGAGTGGTGTTCGGCAAGTTCGGCGTGTCTATGAACATATCCAAGGAAGTGTACAAAAGCTTTCAGTGTGATCAACGGTATAGGTACATAATAGTGGAAACAACATTCCTCCATTCATAGTGCATGGTCCACATCACTACTGAACATGCTGAACATCACTACAAGTGTTCCAAAGTGGTGTACCAAAAATGTAGTGACGAAGGAACCCTAACTGCAGGTAGTAAAAATGTACAACTGTGTGCCAAAAAAAGGCGTGCCAAAGGTATTCTCAGAGTGTACTAACATTGTGTAGTCAAAGCGTAGCCAAAAGTGTAGTATAAGCGTATGCCGAGCCTGCCGAAAATCGTCAACCTAAGTCTCCCAACAGTCTACCAAAGGGGTAGTAACAGTAAACCAAAGTGTACCAAAAGCGTAGTTAAAGTGTGTGCCAAGCCTGGCGAACATCAATAGCCTAAGTGTGCCAACAGACCACCAACAGTCTGCCAAAGTGTAGTAACAGTGTGGCAATAAAGCGTACAAAGTGGATTAAACAATGTGTAGTCAAAGTGTAGCAAAAATGTAGTAAATGTGTGCGCCGAACCTGCCAAACATGCCAAACATCAGTAACCTACATGTATCAATAAGCTGCCAACAGTCGCCAAAAGTGTAGCCAACGTGTATTCAAAGTGTACCAAAGGAGCGTACAAAGTGTACTAAAAGTGTCTCAAAGTGTACCAAAAACGCGTAGTCAAAGTGTCTGAAAAATGCGTAGTCAAAGTGTAGGACATAGTGTGGCAAAAGTGTAGTAAAAGTGTGCACTGAGCCTGCCGAACATCAGTAGCATAAGGCTAGCAAGAGTCTGCAAAAAGTGTAGTAAAAGTGTAGCAACAAAGGGTACAAAGTGTACAAAAGGATGTTCTGCAGGTTTGCTGTACACCTTTACTACACTTGTTGCTACACAGTGTACACTTTGTACAATTTTTGCTACACCTTCATTACACTTTTGGCAGACTTTTGTTAGCCTTAGGCAACTGATGTTTGGCAGCCTCGGTGCACACTTTTGATACACTTGGAGCACAACATTTGGTACACTTTGGTACTATGTAGACCACCCATATGCGTCGAACATTGAGGTAAACCCTGCATTAGTCCTCAGGACAACATAGATTCTAGATAGTATAGCTATCAATACGCCGAACATGCTGAACATGAACAGCATTGCTACCAACCACTTTATTGTGTACTGGAAGAAGCCCTTAGCTTCACTTGCATCATTGCCAATGGGTGCCAAACCCGCTGAACATGATCTCTCACCACCTATTCCTCTACTCTAAGAATGCAAAGGAAGTATTGCGCATTTGAGTAATATGCTTCAATGCGCTGTTTTGACACATACATGTATGTTTTCCAGAGTCATTGTATCATGCATCATGGATTACTGTGTTCATGTGGTGACGTGGTGACAATGTGCAGCTTTGACGAAGGTGCCGATTGATTCCATCTTGATCTCTCAGTATGTGTAGTTCGACGACATCGCACATGCATGGTGGTGTCTGAGAAGCGCACTCCACGAAGATCTTCTCATTTACTCATCGCGCATACCATGACTCTTTGGAAATGCGCGATAGAACACAGAGACCATTCTGTGAGCTATGAGTGCATCCGCATTTTCTTTTCTCATCTGCTAATGGGCAGTCTGAAATTGGATGTCAACTCATGGCATTGGTTTTACATGTAATGCGATCGGCATTGGAATCGCTGCGCTGGCAGACAGTGCTGGGTATGGCAATTTCCTGCTTGTCATCTCCCATCAATGCCCTTCTTACGTTTTGATACATGTTCTGATATTTTCGCATGAGTGAATGAAATGGGTGGTATGCCATGAAGGATGAACTGGACGAACTGGATGAACTGGAGCCTGTTGACTGCTTGACCATCTTCCCATCCTTCGATCCAGTCGATGAGACAGTTGTAGCACGGTCGCGCTTTCTGGGCTGTTGAGGTGCATGCACGTGTGGAGGGGAGATACTCATGTGGGGTGCAACCAGGCGACTGGATATTGATGGGGCCACATCCTCGTCGTCGGTTGTGATGACATCGATCCTAGAACTAGCTTTCACATCCAGCTCATCAGAAAATTCCTCCACCTCGTCTACCTCACCAAGGATGGGATGTGCATGTTGGATGACAGATGTGGGGGCAGTAAGACCAGGACCTGTGTGGGTAAATGATGATGAGGGTTCAACCGTGTCAAAATGGTGGGTGGGGCAAGGACAGGTGACAAAATGGAGAGCTTACTGGCATAAGGAGGGTTTTCTGACAGGAACTCCCCAGCAGAGTTGGTCGGGAGATCGTCATACATGGCCAAGCTGTACTCCTCTGGGTGAAAGGTCTTGTACATAGTATGGGATCGATGAGACTCGGGATTATGTCTGAGAAAATCACGCACCACATTTTTGTCACCCTCATCGTCTGAATCTTCAGACTGAGGAGGGCCTTGCTCGATCGAGCGTGCAACATCCTCTTCTTCCTCCTCATCCCTCTCCCCTTTGTTGCAGTCGACCCCATCGCCTCCCTTCTCATCTTGCTCCATCGACCCCTTCTCATGGGTTTCCAACCACTTGGCATATGTACTCATGAGCTCCTCCAGATGCGCAATTGACTGTGCCTTCGTGGGTACATCCAGTTCATGAAGCATCTTTGGGGCTCCCATGATGAACCTGTCGAAGCTGTTGTCCATAGCAAGTGTGTTGGACCTAAT
Organism: Boletus piedmontensis; assembly: GCA_038092855.1. NCBI lineage: Eukaryota > Fungi > Basidiomycota > Agaricomycetes > Boletales > Boletaceae > Boletus > Boletus piedmontensis. The sequence continues at coordinate 10,808 of JBBPRD010000518.1, forward strand.
GTAAATCTGAAGACACTCCTTTGGTGCCATCGCCTCCTCAGGATCGAATGACAGGGTGCGTGTCTCCTGCACACGCTGTCGGTATGCATTCAAATTTAAGGCCTGGTGGAGGGAAGGAGGTGCAATCATGAAGGAGAATGTTGGTAGACTCACGTTCACGAGGGTTCTCAAGGCGGCCACGACCTCCTGATCGAGTGGTGGGTTGTCACCCGGGCGGGCCTTGCTCGTTGGATCGTACCAGGCGACACGGATGTTCTGAACACCATTGATCGCCTTCTGCACTGCACGCTGCTGCGCTCCAAGGGCCCTGTCTCGCTCGAGCTGTGCAAGGACATCCTCCACGACGTGCGTCGCAAGGCCCTCCTTAGGCACTGTGGGGTAAATGCCGTCTGCCCAAGTGATACATTGCTGGGGTGGGAGGTTTCCTTCTGTCAGCACCAACACCTTATTCACCTTCGATCTCTGTGACGTTGATCCAAGCAAGTCTTTCAGAGATGTCTGATGCGTGGCACTCGTCTGCCCCGGGTCCCTTTCCATCAGACAGTCGACGACCGCATTCTGCGCCTGGATCCGCAACGTCACTGCACCGCCATAGGGATGACAGAACATCATCTCGTGTCGGTATGAGATGATTGCGCTGGCCTCTGCGATCATTGCTGCAGCAAATGTACGCATCACGCGGGAGAACGACTGGGTAGGTAAGTCCTTCCACTCCCAGGTTGTCCAGTCAGCTAGGCTCAGACCACGCATGGCAGCCCTCGTACGATCCTTTGGCAGGCGGGACACCTTCTTCCAGGATGTTAGGAAGCTTGGTGGTGACCGCGTGAAATTAAGTGTTGTTGTGTGCTTTGCTCGTCCGTCAGGCCTACTCCCCACGAGCACCGTGTGGGTCTCCATCCATTCCTCATGCTTTGCAATGAGCCCTCTATGCTTGTCCATCGTCTTCGCCTGGTGAGCCTTCACACCCTCCTCCTTCTGGTCGTCATCTTCACCCTCGCTGAGATCATTGCTGTTGACAGACGCGGTGTCACTATGATTGAAAACCAGAGCGTCAGCGCCATCACCCTCATTCTCGTCGTAGTCGGAGGGGGAATCTTTGTTGGACAGCTTGTTTTTCTTGCCTCTGCCTGTCTCCTTTGCCCTTCCCTTCCATTTCATGGTGCTGGTAGTAGATATCGTAGCTGTGGTCATCTCCCCTACTTTATCGCTAACCGTCGCTGCACGTGCGTCACGTAGGTCTTTCGTGATTCGACCTTCACTGTTCACTCCAAAGGTTGCCAGCAGCTTGTTTTGCATTGTGATGCGAGGGGGGATGGATAGGGCTTGTAGCTGCAACTCCATGTCAACGAATGAGGCATAGTCATTCCATACCATGTAGAGCACCTGGAATGAGAACGAATGAGTATCATGTCGCTGGGTTGCAAGAGTTATCTACCCTGCGAACGGCCACCTTGCGGTTGGGTTCATATATGTCATGATGGCATTGGATCGCCCTCACCATTGCCGCAGTCGGCGACCCGGGCGTCCAGTACTTTCCAAGAGCTGGAACCATGTCTATCATGGGTTCCCACCAGCGGCAAAACTGTCAAACGGATCAGATCAAAGTAAGTCATATTGTTGCTGAGGAGAACAA
>JBBPRD010000519.1:0-12437 GCA_038092855.1 Boletus piedmontensis
AAATCACGAACAATACAACATGCGACCTATACTTAAATGCACTTTTGTTCAATAACAGTAGTTGAGTAAATTCACTGACCGTTCGTTCAGCCTTCATAAACGTGGTTTAGCCCCATACTACCCACAGCTGAATGCTGGCATGCCTAAAGCACTGCTCAAGCGGAATGGGGTATTCACAATCGAATATGGGCCAGGAGTGCCCCCATTTATGTATTCTTTGGAGGACGGCCAGGATGTCAATGTCGGCTACCTAAAAATTTTTCTTCACAACTCGGCCTATTGACTTGTCTGACATGGAACAGATGTCGCCCTTTCCAAAGTCATCCGGGACAGATGAAGCCACGCGGAAAGTCCGGTTGAATCTGTTATCACCTGTGCAACACAGATACCTGGTTCACCCTTGATTTTCCTATCGTGCAGAGACGGTAGGATGTGCCTGCAGCAGTGTAAGGTATGCTCCCGCAGTCCAAACTGCATTTTCTGCAGCCGAGATTCCCTGGTTCATGAACCGACAGTCCTGTGGTAAATGTAGTGAAAAGGATAATATGAGAACTGTACATGTGTAGGATACTCCACGGACGAAAGCTCGACATACATTTGTAGGGGAGTCGACCTAAGTCACAGATGGTAGCATTAGATTGGGCATACAAAGTTCTTTCACTCTTCCAGCTCCTTCAGGTTTGGGAATTCGCAGTGACGTTTCGAGGCTTCTTTGTTCAATAGCCTCACCACAAGCCCGTCGATGAATACAGACACCCGTTTCCAGCTAGTGCTACTTTCTGAAGTTGTGGGGGCTCGCATTAGCGGTAGGACACACGGTGACAGCAGGATGTCGGGTGCAAAACCAGTCGCAACCCTTCTGTGAGTTGATAAGTCATAAAAGGAAAGATATCTGGGGGAGGTTCGAACCTGTCCTCTCACAAAGCGTTCACAAGCAAGACTTTGAACATTTAGGAGAAGTGCGCTGGGCTAGGCTGCGGGGTATCATGACTGAGATATACTGTGATTATGATTATGTGACTCCACCATGCGACACAGCGAATAATGAACTCACTGCAGAAGCACCGGAAAACAAGAAGCGAACCAGCAAATAAATCGTACAAAGGGGCATTCCTTGTCATGGATAAGGCCCGGTCACTCTAGAGATGTGCAATAAGCCGCCCAAATGATGTGGAGAAGGCAGAAGGCTTTTCAAGTTGCATTATCCAAGGAATGAAAAAAAGGATTGAAGGACAGCTCTTCTTTGTAGGACTATACAGGTTAGTTGCTACTTGAGAATACCGCCGGCCCAACTTACTGCAATAATATGACTGGAAGACAAGCTTTTTTCGGGACTCCACGTGTCCTATCGCAGTGCCGCTCCACGCCCTGCTATGTTGGCTTTGTAAACTTGAACGCACAAGGGGCCAACTTCTTTTGAGTATGCGTTGAGAAAGGTCTTTTGCACTTCGGAAACCCTGTAAGGACGATTCGCGAATCGGTGTAGGTGACGAAAGTTGGAGGTGACCCATCCCTGACTTAGCGGTCGCCCAGATCATGTGACTCTCCCCTCTCGTGTTCCCCCCCTCATCCTGCCTTAGACGCTCGCAGCCCGAAAATGTGCATGGGTGTCCTTAACCAGTGTCGTGTAGCCTGATTGACAGATTTTTTGCTCTTCTTTTCCTCGCTATTGAGTGTTCCTCTCAGCTATAGATGAGCATATTCACTTTCATTCGCAGGGCCGTACGCGTCATATACTCAGCGTGATGACGCAGCATACCCTCAATAACATCCCTTTTCGATTCCAAATAGGTGGCGTATCTTCTCCATTCTGGTCAATTTCTTTTCCTTGTTCCAGCATTCCGGAGTGATCTCTCTTTGCATTTGACCCACTTAGAATTCCGATATTCAGATTAATCACCCATTTGCATCCGAAGCGGGATTATGAGCGATCAATCAATCAATCAATGTATAATCCGAAGCTGGTAAGTGCTCAGTCAAGCACGTTCGTGTTCGTGAGTTCGAGTTTATCCAACAGCCGGGATCAGATACTGTCGGCTGAAGGTTACAGTAACTAATACTAACGTTGTTTCATCACGGGAGTCGACAAAGTAGCCTCATTTTCCTTTGCACTCCCCTGGATGTAGGCCCGGAGGTGGGTGGGCATTCCTACAAGATCGGTATAAGCAATACCTCCCCTACTTCCACGTCCACTGTGCGGCATTGGAATATACACGGTGCATTGAGCTTAGAAGACAAGGCATATATACATAGATAAATAGATGTTAACTACAGTGATATTCGAGCCGCCATGCAAAGCATCGTATCCTCTAATATCCATCCATCCCCCAGCTTAGTTCTCGCCCCCAGCTTTGATCTCTACTCATTATGAATCCTCTTCAAACCTGACACGTATCGCTTCCTAATGTTTCGAGTCGAATCGGCTCCGATTCATTCGTGTCCCCTTCAACGACCTGATCCTGCTGCGGGGGTACTACATCCGCAAATCCAATCGCAGACAATTGGGCCGCATTTTGATCAGCAACAGATTGCGACAACACCCCGAATCCAGTGTCCATTCCTTCCCAGCGCCGACGGAGGTCACGGACATACAGTTCTCGCACAGAAATAATGAACCGAGGCGTTATAAGGCACATTGTTGCGTACGAAAACATTGTTGAGAAGAGCACCACAGTAGTGTTCACTATAGACTGGTCTTGGAGTATAGAATTAATGTTGAAAAGCACGTTCCTAGCAGTTCGGGAAGAAAGAGAGTAGTTAGTTTTGGGGCGAGTACTCGAGAGCAAGACGGTTGGGGGAATTTGATGGCGACAAACAAGAGTAAAAAAAGCAAGACATACACAAGGAAGTAAAGAATCCCATCCCTCACGAGTTGTTGCATATACCGATTAGGCTGCCACTGCTTCGTCGCATTGTACATCTCGAGCGATTGCTTCACAGTTTGGAGGACAGCGAGAACTAAAAGTATAGCACTGAGAAAAAACCGCGGGATCTTGCCATACAAGAAAAATTTGGCTGATATTTCGCTCAGCGAAGTATTGAAAACATTGAAATTGACGATTTGGATGATCATAACTTAAAAAATGGGTGGCACGAGATGGATATTCCTCCATGAGATTGCAATGATGCATGCAGTTACGCTTGAGACATACCTGAGAGGTTTGTATTGGGATTGTCGTATATGCCCGTAGACACAAAGGAAATGATGACCTGTGGCACATAGATGAACAGGAGGGCCCAAAGGATCGGTTTGGATCGACTCCACATTGCATACACCCGCAGGATCATTACAACTGTGATTGGAATCATGGTGCAAGGAAAGGAATTAGGGGGTACGGTTACTCACAATCGGCAGCATAATAAAATACTCCAAACACCCACTCAGTTATCAGATACAGTACGGTATCTTTTGAACATCAATGTCACATACTGTAGAAAGAAGTGAATCGATTTACTTACACCTGTGAAACTGTTATCGACACGGTGTTCAATTGTAATTTAGATACATACGTCTGCCAGAAGACAATAATTAACAACACATAAGGTACGGAGTAGAAAAACTGACTCTGAGAGGGCCGGGGACAAAGGTACTACCGACTATGAATGTATCTGATCAGCTCGATTGACTTCCGATTGATCTCTCAACATACTGAGGCATAGAATACTTAAGCACGGGTTAAGCATCAGCTGGCAGTTTAGTATGCATCGTACCAATAATAAACGTACATCGTATAAGAAAGGCCGACATATCGGACCTACAGAATTGTCAATCAGAACACATACAACTGAGCTTCCGTGAGTCCCCTATACGCACCAGAACAAAAATTGTAGAGACCCATGTCCAGGGTCGGCACTGTAGAACTGTCAGGGACCTTGTGCCTGCTCGATAATTGTGGCTTCCTTACCCAAATGTAGTCTATCTTTGAGTATTTTGAGCCAATAAATAGGACGTGGACATTGAGATGACGTACCTCTCTCGAAAAGGTGAGGACTGCAGGGCCAGGATTGCAGTGGTCACCTCGGAGTGTGCAGGTAACATGTACATAAGCACTTACGATAATCATATACAACAGTAGTGACAACGGCAACTGCGACGGTTTATAAGACTAATTTTTGAGAGGAGATGTGGAATACCATACGTGATGCGTAGTCATTCATCTGGAGAAGCTTCGAGGCAGACTGCAAGTCGGCAGACATGGTAAGTACAAGAAAAACTGCAATGGAGGATGGTTTAACAGGAAACAAAGATCGAGGGTCAAGGAGAAGTGATGTATCATTCTCCAGCGTTCGGCGTTCGACAACTGATCGCCTTTCAGGATGGAGGGATAGTGACCGGCAGTGCAAGAGCAACTTAATTGCCGTGCAACGAACAAAGTCGGCATGTATACAGCACAGGATGTTTGGAGTCGGAATACTGAATGGTGGTTTTCATTCATGATCATGATCTATGATATGATGAAACCTCCCGCGGGAACTTGCAACTTGGAGCGTCAGAGCGTCGTCACGGAAGCACAGCTATCTTTGAGATCAGTTCAGACGGCCCTCTCCATTCATCTATCACTGCGGCGCAACCATGGGTCAAAAATGACAGAGGGGCAGCTTTTGTTACTCACTTGAGTATCAACCTTCGGAGTCCTGAGCGCTCCTTCCACGCCGGCACTCAGCCCGAGCCCAAGGTTGTCAGCATGTCTCGGCTACCTACTCCTGCCTCGCCATCCATACCAAAGAGGTCACGCTCATCTACAGCCACGTCATCGTCAGAGCAGCGGAGATGACAGGGAAAATCATGATTACTCACATCTAGTAGGTTAAGTTCGAGGGCCGGATAGATGACCGCAACCAGGACACGATCGTTCAATAAGTGGATCCCAGGAATTTTACGCGACCGCTTGAGTTCTAGCTGGGAATCCGATCGGCCCATGTCAGGACTCGGAAACCTGGCAGCTTGCAAAGTTGACGGCTTGACTCAAGTGCAACAGTACATATGTAAATTCGTATCTATTTCATGCAGTCTATCTCTGTGACAATGGCTCATATAATACGGTAACAACTAATAATAAGGCTTGTCGTGATCGTTGACAAAGCGCAATCAAAGCCGTCAAACAAGAAGATAATTAGAGTCTGTGTCGAGGAGTTTGATATCGCGACAATTAATGTCCCTACGCCAACAGCCAGACCCGCCCACAGCGACGTCCTCTCTCCCGGCGTGAGAGATCCCGCCTTCTTTCTGCCTTTCTGCGCATCTCCGTACGCGACCCCGTTTCTAACTCATTGCCCGCTATCAGAGCCTTGACCAGGAACACCCTTCTCGGGCTCGGATGGCCATCTTTAGCATCAGTCTCTTTCTATTATGTGGTATGTGGTTACCAGTTAATGGTCCTCCGACGTTCGGACAGCGTAACCACGCTCATCGAATCACGTATACCCTCTTCTGACTCTATACCCATCACCCCATCCTCTTTAGCCGCGGAGACCGGACGATCGATCTCACCCGCGTTCATTGGCAAAGCTTCATGGAAATAACTCACGTCGATGTGCATAGTACAGACCCTTCCCGCCGAAGATCTCAGCTGCGCTCTCCACCCCCTACAGCGGTAGGGTCGGAGGTTGGGTGTGGGACGGAGTCTTGAGTGACATGTACGTACAGCATCGGGTCTGAATTTGAACCCGTAAATATCTGGTTATAGTGAAAACGATACTAAAATCCAATGTGTGAGAGCGAGAAAGAGTTAGGGAGTGGGTGGTGCTTGCCCATGTGTTTGCTTCTGTCCAGAACCCTAACCGTGTGCACCTGAGCCAACAGCACAAAACGTGGAGATAAACCCACTAAGATTCACGCCGACCTTGGAATGCGATGAGGATTTATGTGCGGCCAGAAATCTGCCAAGGGGATGGTTACTGCTCGCCAAAGGAGGGCGCAATAGACCGGTGAAGGTCATAAATTCGCAGTATCATTGACGCACCGACCGCTTCAGTTCGTGTGGCAGTTGGAATTCACTGAACCAAGGGTGAGATGGAGTACGGCCACGAGTGCTTCAAGTTGGAAAAGACACTTTGTCGCGACGAATTCCACATTTTTTTCTTCGAAACAGCTGGACCCTTCTTATGTACACTGTTTGGCTGAGAATACGGAGGATATATGCAGGGCCCGCTCAGTGGACGTCTGAGTCGCATTCCGTAGCACCGTACTCCACCAGAGAAGATGACGATGGACAGAAGGGGCGCGGGTATCAATGTGATACAACGTATAGTCGCATATAGTGCCGACAAGGGGATCTGTCCTTGCAGATACAGTCGCGTATCACGGTGATTGGAGCAGCTCACACTGAAAACGAAAACCAACATGCGCAGGAGAAAGGGAGATCTAGGAAATCAGTCAGGAGTGGAACCCACCTACCCGTCTGCCTCAGTCCAGCGACCCCTCCCCTTTCTATTTACTGGTCGGGGTCTGCAACACAGACTGAGTGGGTACAACAACCTTGATTCTAGCCCCACGCACTCGACCCGACGACACAAAATTTGGCAGTAACAGGTGTCTGCAAGGATGGAATACGGGTAGAAGCTTCAGCGAGGGAATGCGAACATAACATTGGCGGTGTCGCCTTCCCGTTCAACATGAGGAAATGGATAACCGGGAAATAAATGGGTTGAGTGGGATCGATCAGCTCATGTGAGTCACGTGAAACTTGGTCATAATTTTTTTCGAGCGCCGTCTGTTTCTTTTTCATGTCATGCAAGTACTGCATATCGGCATCATACTCCAAGAACCCAACTTCTTGGCTCATGGTCAGTTGTTCTTCGAGCGCTCTTGTGAGCTCATCTAGTAGCCTCATGTCTGTTCATGGGCCCATCACTCATTTCTAGCGTCTCTGGATGATGCGGTCCCGTGCCCAGGGAATAAGCATAACTTCGCTTTCTATTGCGTTATTGGCAACGGAACATCAACAGTTCGATCTTGTGATGATTCGGAGCATTATTTTTGTTGGATCCCAAAGTGAGTGGCACTTTATTGGTCTGGTATCGGGTCCGAATATTTCAGTCGATGATTCTTAACGACGTGAGGCATTCCTTGAAAGGGACGCATTCGATTACATCAACGAGTTTTGCCCCAGTGTCGTGTAGACTTCTTGACGGCGATTGATGAACATACCCTCTTTCATTCGCAAGGCTACGCATGTCAACCTCAATATAATGACGTGGCCTACCCTCAAATGGTACGTGGGGCTCGGTCATTGACCCAAATAGGTGGTATATCTTGTTCATTCCGGTCAACGTGTTTCTCCCTTACTTCTGCCAATCTAGAGTGATCTCCGTTTGCATTGACCCGCCTATGCGTGAGGTGAAATAACGTGTGTCAGTGAGAAGCTTTGAAGCTGTGGCACCAGAGCAGAACTACCGTTGTGGAAGGTGAACGCCGTACTTCTACTATTCGTCCATTCACGACCCATGGATCAAAAGCGCCTGAAAGGTATCTTTTGTCGCTCATTTGAACATTGATCTTCATCGGTCATCAGTGTTGCTGCTGCTCACCCCGAGGTACTGATGTGTGGCATCACAGTATTTCTGTTACCTATTACTCTCCAACAGTACGCATCCAATTCCAGCCAAATATCTACGCTGATTCTCGACTAGGATCTATACTACGCACGGTTCAAGTTATTACCACGAGGCTTTCTCAAGTGAGACCAATCGGGCCCCCTTGGCGGTAGGAAAGAGGGCGGTTGTGATGTGCATCCGATCAGAAAAGGAAGTCTATCGATTGATGGGTGCGATCGGTGTCCGAACATCAGTGCGTTCTGGAGACGCGAGAGAGGGTGGTCCTGTTCAAGACTAATGGTATAGGATGAGGCAGAGGTGGGGTACACAATGCGGTGATAACGGCTAAGGACAGGGATGTTTCGGGGCACTGCAAGTCAGGAGGGGGCGTTGCTGCGGGCGGTCTTGGCCTCGGCTGCCGGCAAGGAATTTTTCTCAAGATAAGTAATCTATCATCTTGATTAGAGCCTTCTTTGTCCTATGTCAAGACAGAAGTGGTCACGTTGGAGTCCTGACCCACTTGAATTTACGATAGTCGCATATCCATCTGACCCCCCCCGGATGTTACTCAGAGATCCACAAATATTCACAGATTATGACATTACTTCCGTCGCCAGCGGATATTAGCCCGCTCAATCCAATGACGCACTAGTTGATTATCATGATTAGCAGTGGGAATTAATTATGGTTCTCCATGCCACTGTTCCGCAGCTCCGCTTCTGAGATAGGATGGCCATAAATGAAGCTGGGACTTTGGATAGCGAGGAGGCACTGCTGACTGGCCAATTCTTGGTTACCGGGCGGTTGCCCCAAATATACGGGTATCAACCCGGGAGAATTCTACAATGAAATAACGCCTTGATTTTCAGGTCGAGATCAGCACAAACATGGGTTGGAGTCGGTACATATTGATGGGGAGGAATCAATAGCCAGGATACTGTTCGGATGAGTCACGCGTAAGTATGTGGGCCAAGTGCGGGCGGGGCAGGAGCGCTGATGATTGATGGGAGTTAATGTTCGAATAAGCGAGAAATAGTGCACCTCGAGTCTGGCAGTGTTTATCTGTAGTAGTGGCGGAAATGGACGAATGGCAAAAGTCAGGTGTTGCCCTCAAAGATAACTCTGCTCTGGAGCCTTCAATGTTTGTTACCGCTGGAGGTTAAATAATTGTAAGATGCGGGCCGAACCTACTTCGAACCACCACTCAGTCTTTGAACCACGACGTTCCAGTGTGCTGTACACATAACGACCTTTGTCCTTCGAGGCAACGACGACACTCGTACCTCCCGTCACCACTCCTCCGTCCTGATCGCGTGTTTGGCAAATATCGTGGGAGAGTCTCGAGGAAAATATTTAATACACCGAAATAGAAGATATAACTGCTAGGGGAACCGAAGAGCAAACCGCTCGCATCATCTCTTTAACTCTCTGTCTCTGTTTGCTGTTAAACCATTATTCCCGCTTCCCTTATGCCTGTCATCTCCTCCGACTTGCAGTCCGCTTTGGAGTTTATCCAGATGAATAATTATGTATCCCGTACGGTTACTCATACTTTCCGTCAATGATTAATCTCACAGACCAACCCAGTTATTATGGCCACTACTGTTGTATATGATTATCGTGAGTAATTCTTATTCGCATGCTATCCTCTTCGCTTCAAAGTGACCATTTCCATCCCACCGCTGTAGTCCTCACCCTCTCGAGAGAGGTATGTTATTTCACTCTCCGCATCTTATTTGTTCGCTGACAATATTTGAAGATAGAGTATATTTGGGTAAGGAAGGACAATTGACGAGTAAGCACTAGGCCCTTGACGGTCCGACAGTGCAACCCTTGGACCTGGGTCTCTACAATTTTTGTTCTGGTCCGTATCAAAGTTTAGGGGACACCCCATTTCAGGTGTTCCGATATGACAGTTCTGCAGGTCCGCTATCTCGGCCTTTGTTGCACTATGTAGGTCTATTGTCTCGAAGATGCGTTGCAAATTACACACCTAACAGCCAATCTGTTCTGAAGTCTCGTTGGCTTTTGTATGTTCAGAATTAAATCGGAGGTTGATTGAGCTGATCCGGTAGATACATTTACAGATGGTAGTACCTTCATACCTGGGCCTGTCGGAGTCAGTTTCCCTCCTTCGCATCTTTTCTCTCGTTAATGACTATCTTTGGTAGACGTATGCATCTAAATTCCTATTGAAAACCGCACCAATAACGGTTCCATAGGTGTAAGTGGATCGATTCATTCCCTCCACACTGTCAGTATTCAACACGGATGTTCAAAAGGTACCGTAATATCGCTGGTAATTGTCTGGGAGTTGGAAATATTTCTTAACGTCGCAGACAGTGAGTGACTCTACCCTCTGATTCCTTTCCCTAGACTGTGATTTCAATTACAGTTGTGATGATCTTGCGGGTGTATGCGATGTGGAATCGATCCAAACCGATCCTTTGGATCCTCCTGTTCATCCACGTGTCACAGCTTATTTTTTCCTTTGTTTTTGCAGGCATTTATGACAATCCCGATACAAACCTCTCAAGTATGTCTCGAGCTGGACTGCATGTATCACTGTAATCACACACAGGCGACCTTTATCTCCTGTCATACTTTTCTCTAGTCACAGTAGTTCAATTGCTGGATTTCGCATTTTGCAATTTCTCATTCAGCAACACTGCATACAAGCTCGACATGTATGCTCAAATCCCGCGATTTGTTCTCGGAGCCACACTTTTGATTCTCGCCGTGATCCAAACCTTGGCGGAGTCACTCAAGATGTATAAAGCGACCAAGCGGTGGCAGCCTAATCGGTACATGCAACAATTCGTGAAAGATGGAATTCTGTACTTCCTTGCGTACGTCTCGCTTATCCACACTCTGCCGTCCATCACCATCACATTCTTCCATCTATTTTACTCCCGGGTACCTGCTCGAAAACTAACCACCCAGTTTTTTTTTTTCCTTCTGAACTGCTAGGAGCATACTTTTTAATATGAATCTTATAGTTCAATACACGTCTACGATTACACTACGTGGCCCTTTTCTGCTCTTTCTGAACTTGTTTTCCTATATAGCTATATGCCCCATTATGCCTCGGTTCATCATCAGCGTGCGAGAGCTGTATGACCGTGACCTCCGTCGCCGCTGGCAGGGGATTGACACTGGATTCGGTGTGTTGTCGGAACCCATTTCCAGTGAAGACACCTCTCTGTATGCGATTGCATTCGCGGATGTTGTCTTGGGGCAGGATCAGGTCGTGGAGGAGTACACGAACGACTCGGATGCGAGTGGACTTGAAGCATTTGGAGATAATACGCGTCAGGTTTGAATGGACCTGAGCGGCGCGTGACTTCATCAATAGATGTAGTTGAATATATATTCGTCCGAACCGTTTTAATCCGTTTGTCGTTACCCACACCACCCATCCACTTTTGAGCGGGAAGGCGATATCCCCAACACCATGTCTGCGCCCTTCCCACTCACCAACGTTTCCATCAACGTTTCCTCCATCCTCGCCGAAGCGGGTCACTACTACGTTTCGTGTCGTCGAGTCAGACGTGTTGGGCTAATGTTGGGGTTGTGCGGGACTCGTCAGTCTCGATTTCGGATACCAACAAATAGGTGGAGGGGGGAGGGGGCTATTGGGCTGAAGCAGACGGGTGCGTGGGCGTCGTCCCTACTAATTTCCTAGGTCTTCCTTATTCCTGCGTACGTTGGTTTTCAGAGTCGTCTTGACTGCAACCTGCTTTATATCCCACCGTGACATCCGATTGCATCCGCAGAGACAGATTCCTTGTCGGTATTGTGTGCAATCTATATATTGCATTGCATCGATACTCACGCTCCTTTCTTCTCTCCTCACCATTCCTGGTGCCAGTGTATCGCGTTTTCGAAAAGCATCTCAAATGACCATTATAAAATGGATGCATACATGGTGTGTTTCTGAGCTGCACCGCGTACGTATAGATGATCCAACTATTTCAAAGGGACAAAAATTGACACCGTCACAACGAAATACTGCTAGATCTCTCCCATTCATGGGCGCATTTGATCGCATTATTGGGTCCAATCAATATTTCAGGAGCTGCACACAACATAGCCAGCTGAAACGATCACCTTCACCGTCAGTTTGGGTTGCGGTCTGTATATTGCATCGCATTTATACCCGCGCTCCCTCCGTCCATTGTCACCTTCCCTGGTGGAGTACTGTGCTTTGGAACGTGACCTAGACGCCCATTCTAAGAATCTGCACGTATACTTCATATTCTGAGCTGAAAGGCGTACATGTAAATGATCTAGCTATCTCAAAGGTAAAAGGACGACGAAGGGTCTCTTCCCGTCGTGGGCGCATTTCATCTCACCCGTACGGTAATCTGCACGAGCTGGATCGATGTATCGATGATGCAGCTGTACGTGGCAGGTGACCATATCCCGGACGCATCCATTAATTCTGCTTTTCACTGCTCCACCGGTCTGTTGCGTCTCTTTTTTGGCGCGCAGTGACCTATCAATTTGACGGATTTCTGAAGGTACGTGGCTCTTGTCCCATGTCATTGGAAAAACTTATATTTCACTCCGTTTGCGACTGCTAAACCGTACGGATATGTTGCTCTTTTCTCTCTTAGTACGTCCTTCCATACTCTTCCATTGTATCAAGAAAAAATGCTCTTTTACTCGATATCCACGGATAAGACAATGCAAGATGGCTGCAGATGGTGGTTTGCCTGGGTAGCAGGGTACTGTCAGGTGTGAGACGCATCAAGTACCCCATTGAAAGAGGGCCATCGAGCAAGACGTATAGGATGACGAGAAACATCGGTATGCGTCAGTGCTCCGTCCCACACCCAACCATCGACCAGAGGGTGAAGAGCTCGAGCGGAAGCACAGTTGCCTTGCCCCCCTACCGA